>CM061134.1:100300592-100357584 GCA_030789695.1 Scilla litardierei | reverse complement strand
TACCCGAAGCTCAGGAAGAAAATTTCTATCGTTTGACGCCTAGAATGCCCTCCTTCATCCATTAAAGTGTGCTTGGGTTTTCAGAAACCGAAAAATGTTTTAGACATGATATTTTCGGCATCCGTTGAGTAATTTCAATTGAATTTTCATAAAAATAGAGGAAACAACCTCCTCTCTGCATAGAAACAACGTTTACTCTCCATTTGTCATTATATTCCACCAAAACTCCCACGAAATCCGTGTGAGTCCCAAAAATCGGAGACGTGTGCAATTGCTTGTGTTTTGAGTGCAAGTGTGAAATTCTTGTAGTTTTTCTGTAGAAAACGATGGTGATACACTATACGAAGCACATGAACAAATATTTCGATCGTTTGAGGCCAAAAATGCCCTCCTTCATTCACTAGAGTTAGCTTGGGCAGTCAAAAACCGAAAAATGCTTCAAACCTGCTAATTTGGACAACCATTTGGTCATTCCAATTGTAATTTCGTGGGAATATAGGAAACAACCTCCTCTCTGCATTGAAACAACGTTTACTCTTTATTTGTCCTTATATTCTACCAAAACTCTCACAAAATCCATTCGAGTCGCAGAAATCCTAAGCGGTGCAATTGCTTGTGTTTTGAATGCAAGAGTAAATTCTTGTGGTTTTTCTATAAAAATCGATGGTGACGCACTATCGAAAGCTCATGAACGATGATTTTGATCGTTTGAGCCTTAAAATTCCATCATTCATCCATTAGAGTGAGCTAGGGCAGCCAGAAACTTAAAAATGTTTCAATCCTGCTATTTTGCACAACCGTTGGGTAATTCCAATTGAAATTTCATGCAATAGATAAAACAACCTCCCCTCCGCGTAGTAGAATCGTTTACTCTCCATTTATCCTTATATTCCTTCAAAACCCCTGTAAAATCCATGCACGTTCTAGAAATCAGAGACGGGTGTAATTGTTGTGTTTTGAATGTAAGAGTAAATTCTTATAATTTTTCTATAGAAAATGATGGTGACACACTATCCAAAGTACAGGAATGAAGATTTCGATCGTTTGAGGCCAAGAATGACCTCCCTCATACATTAGGGTGAGCTTGGGCAGCCAAAAACCGAAAAATACTTCAAACTTGCTATTTTGGACTACTGTTAGGTAATTCCAATTGAAATTTCGTGGGAATAGAGAAAAAAACTCCTCTACTCATAGAAACAACGTTTACTCTCCATTTTTGCTTATATTCCACCAAAGCTCCCATGAAATCCGCGAGTCGAAGAAATCAGAGATGGGTGCAATTGCTTGTGTTTTTATTGCAAGAGTAAATTCTTATAGTTTTTCTATAGAAATCGATGGTGACACACTATCCGAAGCTCAGGAACCGAAAAATGCTCCAAACATCCTATTTTGGGCAACAGTTGGGTTATTCCAATTGAAATTTCGGGGGAACAAAGGAAACAACCTTCTTGCCTCATAGAAACGACGTGTACACTAAATTTGTCCTTATATTGCTCCAAAACTCTCACAAAATCCATGCAAGACCCAAAAATCAGAGTCGAGTAAACTTGCTTTTGTTTTGAATGCAATAGTAAATTCCTGTATTTTTTGTATCAAACGATGTTGACACGCTATCAGAAGCTCAGGAACGAAGACTTTGATCGTTTGAGGCCTGGAATGCCCTCCTCTATCTATTAGAGTGAGTGAAGAGTGAGTGATGGCTGCCAGAAATCGAAAAATACTTCAAACCGGCTATTTTGGCAGCCGTTGGGTAATTCCATATGAATATTCATGGGAATAGAGGAAATAACATCCTCTCCACATAGAAACAACGTTTACTCTCTATTTGTCCTTAGATTCAACAAAACTGCCACAAAATAGTGTGACTCGCAGAAATCAAAGACGGTTGCAATTGTTGGTGTTTTGAGTGCAAGTGTAAAATTCTTGTAGTTTTTCTATAGAAAATAATGGCGATGCACTATCAGAAGCTCTTGGATGAATATTTCGATCGTTTGAGGCCTAAAATGCCATCCTTCATCCATTAGAATGAGCTTGGGCAGCCAGAAAATGAAAAATGCTTCAAACCTGCTATTTTGAGCAACCTTTGGGTAATTCCAATTGAAATTTCATGGGAATAGAGGAAACAACATCCTCTCCGCCTAGAAACAAAATTTACTCTTCATTTGTAATTATATTCCACCAAATCTCTCACGAAATCCGTGCGTGTCCCAGAAATTAGAGACAGGTGCAATTGCTTGGGTTTTGAATGCAAGAGTAAATTCTTATAGTTTTCTGTAGAAATCGATGGTGATACACTATCCGAAGCTCAGGAACAAAATTTCGATCGTTTAGGGCCTAGAATACCCTCATTAATCCATTAGAGTAAACTTGGACAGCCAGAAACCGAAAAATACTTCAAACCTCCTATTTTGGACAACCGTTTGGTAATTCCAATTGTAATTTCGTGTGAATAAAGGAAACAACCTCCTCTCTGCATTGAAACAACGTTTACTCTTTGTTTGTCCTTATATTCCACCAAAACTCCCATGATATCCGTGCGAGCCCCAGAAATCATAGACGAGTGCAATTGCTTGTGTTTTGAAAGCAAGAATAAATTCTTGTTGTTTTTCTATAGAAATTGATGGTGACACACTATCGAAAGCTCAAGAACAAAGATTTCGATCGTTTGAGACCTACAATTTCATCCTTCATCCATTAGAGTGAGCTAAGGCAGCCAAAAACTGAAAAATGCTTCAATCCTACTATTTTGCACAACCGTTGGGTAATTCCAATTGAAATTTCGTGGAAATAGAGAAAACAACCTTCTCTCCGCATAGAAGAATCGTTTACTCTCCATTTATCAGTGTATTCCTTCAAAAAAACCCCGAGAAATCCGTACGACTCCCAAAAATCAGAGAGGAATGTAATTGCTTGTGTTTTGAATGCAAGAGTAAATTCATGTAGTTTTTCTGTAGAAAATAATGGTGACGCACAATCCGAAGCACATCAATGATGATTTCGATCATTTGAGGCCAGCAATGACCTGTTTCATCCATTAGTGTGAGCTTGAGCAGCCAAAAACGAAAAAAATGCGTCAAACCTGCTATTTTGGACAACTGTTAGGTAATTCCAATTGAAATTTCGTGAGAATAGAGGAAACAAACTCATCTCCTCATAGAAACAACGTTCACCTCCATTTATACTTATATTCCACCAAAACTCCCACGAAATACGTTGAGTCCCAGAAATCAATGACTGGTGCAATAACTTGTGTTTTTAATGCGAGGGTAAATTCTTGTAGTTTTTCTATATAAATCGATGGTGACATACTATCCGAAGCTTAGGAACGAAGATTACGATCGTTTGAGGCATAGAATGCCCTCCTTCATCCATTTAAGTGTGCTTGGGTAGTCTGAAACCAAAAAATCCTTCAAACATGCTATTTTGGGCACCGTTGGGTAAATCCAATTGAAATTTTGTCGGAATATAGGAAACAACCTCATCTTCGCAATGAAACAACGTTTACTTTATATTTGTCCTTATATTTGACCAAAACTCGCACGAAATCCGTGTGAGTCGCAGAAATCATAAACGAGTGCAATTGATTGTGTTTTGAATGCAAGAGTAAATTCTTTTAATATTTCTATAGAAATCGATGTTGACACACTATTGGAAGCTCATGAAGGAAGATTTCGATCGTTTGAGGCCTAAAATACCCTCCTTCAACCAATAGAATGAGCTAAGGCAGCCAGAAACTGAAAAATAGTTCAAACCAGCTATTTTGAGTAACCGTTGGGTATTTCCAATTGAAATTTCAAAGGAATAGGGGAAACAACCTCCTCTCCACATAGAAGCAGCGTTTACTCTCCATTTGTCCTTATATTCCTTCAAAACCCACCCGAAATCCGTGCAAATCCCAAAAATTAGAGACGAGTGCAATTGCTTGTGTTTTGAATGCAAGAGTAAATTCTTGTAGTTTTTCTAGAGAAAACGATGGTGACACACTATCACAAGCACATGAGCAAAGATTTCGACTGTTTGAGGCCTAGAATGCCCTCCTTCATCCATTAGAGTGAGCTAGGCAGCCAGAAACCGAAAAATGCTCCAAACCTCCTATTTTGGGCAACCGTTGTATAATTCCAGTTGAAATTTCGAGGGGAAAGAGGAAACAACCTCTTTGCCTCAACAACGTTTGCTCTAAATTTTTCCTTATATTCCTCAAACACTCGCATGAAATCTGTGGGAGTCCCAACAATCAGAGACGGGTAAAATTGCTTGTGTTTCGAATAGAAGAGTAAATTCTTGTATTTTTTGTATTAAATGAGTTGACGCTATCAGAAGCTCAGGAGCGAAGATTTCTTTGTTTAAGTCCTGGAATGCCCTCCTTCATCCATTAGAGTGAGCTAGGGCTATCAGAAATCGAAAAATGCTTCAAACATGCTATTTTGGGCAACCGTTGGATAATTCCAATTGAATTTTCGTGGAAATAGAGGGAACAACCTCATCTCCGCATAGAAACAACGATTACTCTCCATTTGTTCTTATATTCTACTAAAACTCAATCTGTGCGACTCGCAGAAATCAAAGACGGCTGCAATTGTTTGTGTTTTGAGTGCTAGTGTAAAATTCTTGTAGTTTATCTGCAGAAAACGATGGTGATGCACTATCCGAAGTCAGGAACAAATGTTTCGATCGTTTGTGGCCAAAAATGTCCTCTTCATCCATTAGACTAAGCTTGGGCAGCCAGAAACCAAAAAGTTCTTCAAACCTGTTATTTTGGGGTAACCGTTGGGTAATTCCAATTGAAATTTCATGAGAATAGAGGAAACACCATTCGCTCCGCATAGAAACAATGTTTACTCTCCATTTGTACGTATATTCCCCCAAACCTCCCACGAAATCCATGCAAGTTCCAGAAATCAGAGATGGGTGCAATTTCATGTGTTTTGAATGCAAGAGTAAGTTCTTATAGTTTTTCTTTAGAAATCGATGGTGACACGCTATTCGAAGCTTAGGAATAAAGATTTGATCATTCGGGGTCAAGAATGCCCTCCTTAATCTATTAGAGTGAGCTTGGGCAGCCAGAAACTGAAACATGATTCAAACCTGCTATTTTGAACAACCGTTGGGTTATTCCAATTGTAATTTCGTGGAAATATAGGAAACAACCTCCTTTCTGCATTGAAACAACGTTTACTCTTTATTTATGCTTATATTCCACCAGAACTCCCACAAAATCTGTGCGAGTCCCAGAAATCTTAGACAGGTGCAATTACTTGTGTTTTGAATGTTAGAGTAAATTCTTGTAGTTTTTCTATATAAATCGATGGTGACGCACTATCGAAAGCTCTTGAACGAAGATTTTGATCACTTGAGGCCTAAAATTCCATCCTTCAACCATTAGAGCTCACTAGGGCAGCCAGAAACTGAAAAATGCTTTGAACCTGCTATTTTGAGCAACCATTGGGTAATTCCAATTGAAATTTCATGGGAATAGACAAAACAACCTGCTCTCCGCATTGAAGAATCGTTTACTCTCCCTTTATCCTTATATTCATTCAAAACCCCCACTAAATCTATGCAAGTCTCAGAAATCAGAGACGGGTGCAATAGCTTGTGTTTTGAGTGTAGGAGTAAATTCTTATAGTTTTTCTGTAGAAAATGATGGTGACGCACTATACGAGACACAGGAAGGAAGTTTCGATCGTTTGTGGCCAAGAATGACCTCCTTCATCCATTAGAGTGAGCTTGAGCAGCCAAAAACCGAAAAAAGCTTCAAACCTGATATGTTGGGCAACCGTTAGGTAATTCCAATTAAAATTCGTGGGAATAGAGGAAACAAACTCATCTCCTCATAGAAACAACATTTACTCCCTATTTGTACTTATATTCCACCAAAACTCCGACGAAATCTCGTGCGAGTCTCCGAAATCAGAGACAGGTGCAATTGCTTGTGTTTTTAATGCAAGAGTAAATTCTTGTAGTTTTTCTATAGAAATCGTCGGTGACATACTAATCGAAGCTCACGAAAGAAGATTTCGATCGTTTAAGGCTTAGAATGCCCTCCTTCATCCAATAAAGTGAGCTTGGGTAGCCAGAAACCGAAAATGGTCCAAACATGCTATTTTGGCAACCATTGAGTAATTTCAATTGAAATTTTGTCGAAATAAAGGAAATAGCCTCCTCTCCGCTTTAAAATAACGTTTACTCTCTATTTTTCCTTATATTCCACAAAACTCCCACGAAATTTGTGCGTGTCTTAGAAACCATAGACGAGTCCAATTGCTTGTGTTTTGAATACAAGAGTAAATTCTTATTATTTTTTATAGAAATTGATGTTGACACACTATCTGAAGCTCATGAACGAAGATTTTGATCGGTTAAAATGCCCTCCTTTAGAAATTGAAAAATGCTTCAAACCTGCTATTTTGAGCATCCGTTAGGTATTTCCAATTGAAATTTCAAAGGAATATGGGGAACAACCTGCTCTCCACATAGAAGCGGTTTTACTCTCCATTTGTCCTTATATTGTTTTAAAACCCCCACAAAATCCGTGCGAGCCCCAGAAATCATAGTGTAGTGCAATTACTTGTGTTTTGAATGCAAGAGTAAATTTGTGTTGTTTTCTATAGAAAACGATGGTGACGCAATATCCAAAGCACAGGAACAAAGATTTCGATTGTTCGGGGCCTAGAATTCCCTCTTTCATCCATTAGAGTGAGCTAGGGTAGCCAGAAACCAAAAAATGCTCCAAACCTACTATTTTGGGCAACCGTTAGTAATTCCAATTGAAATTTTGGCGAAGTAGAGGAAACAGCCTCCTCGCCCCATAAAAACAATGTTTACTCTACATTTGTCTTTATATTCCTCCAAAACTCTCACAAAATTCGTGCGAGTCCCAGAAATCAGAGACTGGTAAAATTGCTTTGTTTTTGTAAGAGTAAATGCTTGTATTTTTTTTGTATCAAACGACGTTGACGCACTATCAGAAGCTCGAAAACGTAGATTTCGATCGTCTGAGGCCTGGAATGCCCCCTTCATCCATTAAAGTGAGCTAGGGCTGCCAGAAATCAAAATTATTTCAAACGTGCTATTTTGGACTACTGTTGGTTAATTCCAATGAATTTTCGTGGGAATAAAGGAAACAACCTCCACTCCACATAGCAACAACGTTTCTTGTATTCCACCAAACTCCCACGAAATCTGTGCAAGTCGCAGAGTCAAAGACGGCTCCAATTATTTGTGTTTTGAGTGGAAATGTAAAATTCTAGTATTTATTTTGTAGAAAACGATGGTGGTGCACTATCTGAAGCTCAAGAACGAAGATTTCGATCTTTTGAAGTCTAAAATGTCCTCCTCCATCCATTAGAGTGAGCTTGGGCAGCCAGAAACTGAAAAATGCTTCAAATCATAGACGAGTGCAATTGCTTGTGTTTTGAAAGCAAGAATAAATTCTTGTTGTTTTTCTATAGAAATTGATGGTGACACACTATCGAAAGCTCAAGAACAAAGATTTCGATCGTTTGAGACCTACAATTTCATCCTTCATCCATTAGAGTGAGCTAAGGCAGCCAAAAACTGAAAAATGCTTCAATCCTACTATTTTGCACAACCGTGGGGTAATTCCAATTGAAATTTCGTGGAAATAGAGAAAACAACCTTCTCTCAGCATAGAAGAATCGTTTACTCTCCATTTATCAGTGTATTCCTTCAAAAAAACCCCCGAGAAATCCGTACGACTCCCAAAAATCAGAGAGGAATGTAATTGCTTGTGTTTTGAATGCAAGAGTAAATTCATGTAGTTTTTCTGTAGAAAATAATGGTGACGCACAATCCGAAGCACATCAATGATGATTTCGATCATTTGAGGCCAGCAATGACCTGTTTCATCCATTAGTGTGAGCTTGAGCAGCCAAAAACGAAAAAATGCGTCAAACCTGCTATTTTGGACAACTGTTAGGTAATTCCAATTGAAATTTCGTGAGAATAGAGGAAACAAACTCATCTCCTCATAGAAACAACGTTCACCTCCATTTATACTTATATTCCACCAAAACTCCCACGAAATACGTTGAGTCCCAGAAATCAGTGACTGGTGCAATTACTTGTGTTTTTAATGCGAGGGTAAATTCTTGTAGTTTTTCTATATAAATCGATGGTGACATACTATCCGAAGCTTAGGAACGAAGATTACGATCGTTTGAGGCATAGAATGCCCTCCTTCATCCATTTAAGTGTGCTTGGGTAGTCTGAAACCAAAAAATCCTTCAAACATGCTATTTTGGGCACCGTTGGGTAAATCCAATTGAAATTTTGTCGGAATATAGGAAACAACCTCATCTTCGCAATGAAACAACGTTTACTTTATATTTGTCCTTATATTCGACCAAAACTCGCACGAAATCTGTGTGAGTCGCAGAAATCATAAACGAGTGCAATTGATTGTGTTTTGAATGCAAGAGTAAATTCTTTTAATGTTTCTATAGAAATCGATGTTGACACACTATTGAAAGCTCATGAAGGAAGATTTCGATCGTTTGAGGCCTAAAATACCCTCCTTCAACCAATAGAATGAGCTAAGGCAGCCAGAAACTGAAAAATAGTTCAAACCAGCTATTTTGAGTAACCGTTGGGTATTTCCAATTGAAATTTCAAAGGAATAGGGGAAACAACCTCCTCTCCACATAGAAGCAGCGTTTACTCTCCATTTGTCCTTATATTCCTTCAAAACCCACCCGAAATCCGTGCAAATCCCAAAAATTAGAGACGAGTGCAATTGCTTGTGTTTTGAATGCAAGAGTAAATTCTTGTAGTTTTTCTAGAGAAAACGATGGTGACACACTATCACAAGCACATGAGCAAAGATTTCGACTGTTTGAGGCCTAGAATGCCCTCCTTCATCCATTAGAGTGAGCTAGGCAGCCAGAAACCGAAAAATGCTCCAAACCTCCTATTTTGGGCAACCGTTGTATAATTCCAGTTGAAATTTCGAGGGGAAAGAGGAAACAACCTCCTTGCCTCAACAACGTTTGCTCTAAATTTTTCCTTATATTCCTCAAACACTCGCATGAAATCTGTGGGAGTCCCAACAATCAGAGACGGGTAAAATTGCTTGTGTTTCGAATAGAAGAGTAAATTCTTGTATTTTTTGTATTAAATGAGTTGACGCTATCAGAAGCTCAGGAGCGAAGATTTCTTTGTTTAAGTCCTGGAATGCCCTCCTTCATCCATTAGAGTGAGCTAGGGCTATCAGAAATCGAAAAATGCTTCAAACATGCTATTTTGGGCAACCGTTGGATAATTCCAATTGAATTTTCGTGGAAATAGAGGGAACAACCTCATCTCCGCATAGAAATAATGATTACTCTCCATTTGTCCTTATATTCTACTAAAACTCAATCTGTGCGACTCGCAGAAATCAAAGACGGCTGCAATTGTTTGTGTTTTGAGTGCTAGTGTAAAATTCTTGTAGTTTATTTGCAGAAAACGATGGTGATGCACTATCCGAAGCCCAGGAACAAATGTTTCGATCGTTTGTGGCCAAAAATGTCCTCCTTCATCCATTAGAGTGAGCTTGGGCAGCCAGAAACCAAAAAGTTCTTCAAACCTGCTATTTTGGGTAACCGTTGGGTAATTCCAATTGAAATTTCATGAGAATAGAGGAAACACCATTCTCTCCGCATAGAAACAACGTTTACTCTCTATTTGTACGTATATTCCGCCAAACCTCCAACGAAATCCATGCAAGTCCCAGAAATCAGAGACGGGTGCAATTTCTGTGTTTTGAATGCAAGAGTAAATTCTTATAGTTTTTCTTTAGAAATCGATGGTGACACGCTATTCGAAGCTCAGGAATAAAGATTTCGATCGTTCGAGGCCAAGAATGCCCTCCTTAATCTATTAGAGTGAGCTAGGGCAACCAGAAACCGAAAAATGCTTCAAACCTGCTATTTTGAACAACCATTGGGTTATTCCAATTGTAATTTCGTGGAAATAAAGGAAACAACCTCCTTTCTGCATTGAAACAACGTTTACTCTTCATTTATCCTTATATTCCACCAAAACTCCCACGAAATCCGTGCGAGTCCCAGAAATCTTAGACGGGTGCAATTGCTTGTGTTTTGAAAGTTAGAGTAAATTCTTGTAGTAGTTCTATATAAACCAATGGTGACGCACTACCGAAAGCTCTTGAACGAAGATTTCGATCGCTTGAGGCGTAGAATTCAATCCTTCATCCATTAGATTGAGTTAGGGCAGCCAGAAACTGAAAAATGCTTCGAACCTGCTATTTTGAGCAACCATTGGGTAATTCCAATCGAAATTTCATAGGAATAGACAAACAACCTGCTCTCCGCATTGAAGAATCGTTTACTCTCCCTTTATCCTTAAATTCCTTCAAAAACCCCACTAAATCTGTGCAAGTCCCAGAAATCAGAGACGGGTGCAATTGCTTGTGTTTTGAATGTAGGAGTAAATTCTTGTAGTTTTTCTGTAGAAAATGATGGTGACGCACTATACGATACACAGGAAGGAAGATTTCGATCGTTTGTGGCAAAGAATGACCTTCATCCATTAGAGTGAGCTTGGCCAGCCAAAAACCGAAAAATGCTTCAAACCTGCTACGTTGGGCAACCGTTAGGTAATTCCAATTGAAATTCGTGGGAATAGAGGAAACAAACTCCTCTCCTTATAGAAAGAACGTTTACTCCCTATTTGTACTTATATTCTACCAAACTCCAACGAAATCCCGTGCGAGTCCCCGAAATTAGAGACAGATGCAATTGCTTGTGTTTTTAATGCAAGAGTAAATTCTTGTAGTTTTTCTATAGAAATCGTTGGTGACATACTAATCGAAGCTTAGGAAAGAAGATTTCGATCGTTTAAGGCCTAGAATGCCCTCCTTCATCCATTAAAGTGAGCTTGGGTAGCCAGAAACCGAAAATGGTTCAAACATGCTATTTTGGCAACCATTGAGTAATTTCAATTGAAATTTTGTCGAAATAAAGGAAATAGCCTCCTCTCCGCTTTAAAACAACGTTTACTCTCCATTTTTCCTTATATTCCACCAAAACTCCCACGAAATTTGTGCGTGTCTTAGAAACCATGGACGAGTCCAATTGCTTGTGTTTTGAATACAAGAGTAAATTCTTATTATTTTTTATAGAAATTGATGGTGACACACTATCTGAAGCTCATGAACGAAGATTTTGATCGTTTAAAATGCCCTCCTTCAGAAATTGAAAATGCTTCAAACCTGCTATTTTGAGCAACCGTTGGGTATTTCCAATTGAAATTTCAAGGGAATAGGGGAAACAACCTAATCTCCACATAGAAGCAGGTTTACTCTCCATTTGTCCTTATATTCTTTCAAAACCCCCACAAATTCTGTGTGAGCCCCAGAAATCATAGTGTAGTGCAATTACTTGTGTTTTAAATGCAAGAGTAAATTCGTGTTGTTTTCTATAGAAAACGATGGTGACGCAATATCCTAAGCACATGAACAAAGATTTCGATTGTTCGGGGCCTAGAATTCCCTCTTTCATCCATTAGATTGACCTAGGGCAGCCAGAAACCGAAAAATGCTCCAAACCTACTATTTTGGGTAACCGTTGGGTAATTCCAATTTAAATTTTGGGGAAATAGAGGAAACAGCCTCCTTGCCTCATAAAAACAATGTTTACTCTGCATTTGTCTTTATATTCCTCCAAAAATCTCACGAAATTCGTGCGAGTCCCAGAAATCAGAGACGGGTAAAATTGCTTTGTTTTTGTAAGAGTAAATTCTTGTATTTTTTGTATCAAACGACGTTGACGCACTATCAGAAGCTTGAAAACGAAGATTTCGATCGTTTGAGGCCTAGAATGCCCTCCTTCATCCATTAGAGTGAGCTAGGGCTGCCAGAAATCAAAATTACTTCAAACGTGCTATTTTGGACAACCGTTGGTTAATTCCAATGAATTTTCATGGGAATAAAGGAAACAACCTCCACTCCACATAGAAACAACGTTTCTTGTATTCCACCAAACTCCCACAAAATCCGTGCAAGTCGCAGAAGTCAAAGACGACTCCAATTGTTTGTGTTTTGAGTGGAAGTGTAAAATTCTAGTATTTTTGTAGAAAACGATGGTGGTGCACTATTCGAAGCTCAAGAACGAAGATTCCGATCATTTGAAGTCTAAAATGTCCTCCTTCATCCATTAGAATGAGCTAGGGCAGCCAGAAACTGAAAAATGCTTCAAACCAGCTATTTTGGGCAACCATTGGGTAATTCTAATTGAAATTTTGTGGCTATAGAGAAAACAAACTCCTCTCCTCATAGAAACAACCTTTACTCTCCATTTATGCTTATATTCCACCAAAACTCCATTGAAATTCGTGCAGTCCCAGAAATCATCTACGAGTGCAATTGCTTGTGTTTTGAATGCAAGAGTAAATTCTTATCGTTTTTCTATGGAAATCGATGGTGACACACTATCCGAAGCTAAAGAACAAAAATTTCGATCGTTCGGGGCCTAGAATGCCCTCCTTAATCCATTAGAGTGATCTTGGGCAGCCAGAAACCGAAAAATGCTTCAAACCTGCTAATTTGGACAACCGTTAGGTAATTCCAACTGTAATTTCGTGGGAATATAGGAAACAATATCCAATCTGCATTGAAACAGTGTTTACTCTTCATTTTTCCTTATGTTACACCAAAACTCCCATGAAATCCGTGCAAGTCCTAGAAATCATAGACAGGTGTCATTGCTTGTATTTTGATTGCAAGATTAACATCTTGTAGTTTTGAATGCCTTTCTTCATCCATTAATGTGAGCTTGGTAGCCAGAAACCGAAAAATACTTCAAATATGCTATTTTGGGCAACCGTTAGGTAATTCCAATTGAAATTTCATCGGAATATAGGAAACAATCTCCTCTTCGGAATGAAACAACGTTTACTCTCCATTTGTCCTTATATTCCACTCAAACTCCCACAAAATCCGTGCGAGTCCCAGAAATCATAAATGAGTGCAATTGCTCCTATAATTTTTCTATAGAAATCGATGGTGACGCACTATCGAAAGGTCATGAAGGAAGGTTTCGACCGTTTGAGACCTAAAATGCCGTCCTTCGTCCAATAGAGTGAGATAGGGCAATCAGAAACTAAAAATGCTTCAAACCTGCTATTTTGAGCAACAGTTGGGTATTTCTAATTGAAATTTTGAGGGAACAAGGGAAACAACATCCTCTTCGCATAGAAGCAACGTTTACTCTGTATTTGTCCTTATATTCCTTCAAACCCCACACAAAATCAGTGTCAGTTCCAGAAATCGGAGACGAGTGCAATTGCTTATGTTTTGAATGCAAGAGTAAATTCTTTTAGTTTTTCTCTAGAAAACAGTGGTGACACACTATCCGGAGCACAGGAACAAAGATTTCAATTGTTTGAGACTTAGAATCCCCTCCTTCATGCATTAGAGTGAGCTAGGGCAGCCAGAAATCGAAAAATGCTCCAAACCTCCTCTTTTGGGCAACCGTTGGGTAATTCCAATTGAACTTTCGGTGGAATAGAGGAAACAACCTCCTCACCTCATAGAAACAACGTTTACTCTAAATTTGTCTTTTTATTCCTGCAAAACTCTCATGAAATCCGTGCGAGTCCTAGAAATCAGAGACGAGTAAAATTGCTTGTCTTTTGAATGCAAGAGTAAACTCTTCTATTTTTGTATCAAACGATGTTGTGCATTATCAGAAGCTTTGGAAACAAAGATTTCGATCGTTTGAGGCCTGTAATGCCCTCCATTAATCATTAAAGTGAGCTAGAGCTACCAGAAATCAAAATGCTTCAAATCTGCAATTTTGGACAACCGTTTGGTAATTCCAATTGAAACTTCGTGGGAATTTTTGTTTCTATATTTTCCATGTTTTTACCATGAATTTCTATGTCGTTTCGATCGTCCGAATATATATTTTCATATTATATCGCGCTTTTCTGGATATTCTGGATCCTTTCCATGTTTTATGTGTTTTAAGAGAATTCGGTGCGATTCGGAGCGATATGGGGTTCTGGACACAATATCGATGCCAAAGCTCGCTTTGCCTAGCCACGACGACCCAAGGAGGCCAAAGAAGCGAGGGAGAGGAGTAGAAGAAGTAGTAGTAGTAGAAGAGGATAATGAAGAGAATAGGAGAAGAAGATTGGGACTTATGCCTCTCGTCCGAGCTGTGATACGTCAAGGAGCACCATCGGGGCACTCGGCCGAGCAACAATCTCGGTCAGACGAGTGATCAGCCCGCTCGATCGAGCTAGTAGTCAGTAGAGCACAAAAAATTCAAGGTAACGGCTCTGTCAAATTTAGAATTAATTCGCTCGACCGAGCGACATGACACTCGGCCGAGCGACTCAACTCGCTCGACCGAGCGGCCTCTTCTCGAGCACCAAGTGGAGCGCTTCACAAGGCACCTCTCTGCCGAGCAAGCATTGCACTCGGCCGAGAAGTAGGTCAACATACTCCTATTTTAACTTAAATTAATGGGGTTTTGGGTTGGTTTTCTTGTAAAACCCAAACCCAAACTGTTTTGTATAAATTGTGAACATATTTTAGAGTAGGTTAAGCTGTTTTTGCTGTAGTTAAAACCCTTAGAGCTATTTTGGGAAACTCTCTTTTGGTAATTTCATTTGCAATCCATTTAATTGTTTGTGGTTGGATTTTCTTGATTTCTTTCCCATTGCTCTTATTTCTTTTGCTCTCTCTGTTGAAATTAATTTCATGAAATTTGACTGGTTAGATATGTCTAACTATATTGCTATCATAATTAAAGCTTTTGCTATGCTAGAGTAGTGTGTTTCTAGGGCTTAGGGATGAACCCTAATTTCCTATGGATCAGATGTTAGGTTAGACCCCCGTCGGATAAATCTAGGGTTGCCATATGGTGGTTTGAACTAGGATTTTGGGGGATTAGCCTTTGGATTGGAGTATTGCGAAGGCGGCTCCATATCCTAGGGAGAATCCCCACGAATTTGATTTGGGCTTAGTGGTCGTCTCTAGAGTTCGTGTTCACGAGAGTAACTCGAGAGCTAGGGGCGACCACTAGTTATCGATCCACTGACCGATGACTACGAAAGTAGCTCGATCACTCGAACCAACAGATGATAGCATGGCAATCCTTAGATCACGAGAGTGTTGGTAGCAACGATCTATGAATGTCGTGTTTGATGATAACAAACATGTGCGAACATTTTAACGTTGGTCAATGTGCAAAGGAGAAAGGGGAGAACCTTGTTGGACTTGACTCATATCTATTGATGTCAAACCCAAATCCTACTCCATATCAATTCCAAACTCTATACCTATTGCAACTCCATAGCCTTATTAATCCTATCCACTGATCTTCTCTTGACGCACAAAAATTCCTATACCCTACCATATATAAGAGAGCTCATGGGTGCAACTGTTTTTGCGGAAACAAAAAGGCCGAAATTACCTAGAGACATCTCTCTTGAAAAATCCCTTTTGAGGATCTCAAAAACACAGGCCGATAGATTAAAAAAAATTCCGCATGTCCTCACGTGCACATACTTTGCACAATCCAAAATTCTTGCTTCAAAACAAATCTTATTGAAAAATCCCCAAGGCCCATAAAAAATTCTCAGCCGCACTCTTCCTAAAGGCCCTTCCAAATGTTGCTACTGAAACAATTTTTTTATGTGATTCTCAAATCAAAAACCCCTTCAAAAAAAATCCCAAGAGAGGAGCAGGAGTTTGGGTGGTCTCCTCACAAAACCCTAAGGCCAAAAAATACAGCCGAATTTTTTTGAGAGTCTCTTTCTATTAAGAAATTCCAAAGAGCCAATCAAAGCCCATGCCTTCAAAAAAATTCCCTTGAGCAATAACCTAGCAGCCGCACCCTTCAAATAAAAATCCCCAAGGCAGCCGAAAACAATCATCCATCATCTTTTCTCCAAGAGCACCAATAAAAATAGAAAGTGGAGAAACAAGCAGCACAAAAATTGAGGCAACATCTAAATTCTAAAAGTTTGAAGGCAAGCTAAAGTTTTCAAGAGCCTACATTTCTTTTGGCTTCTCTCTCCATTAAAACTCAAAGCACAGGGAACCGCACATCCCTAAAAGGCAGCCGAAATTCCAAGCACGGGGAGTTTTTTTCTCTAGCAAATCATAAGCCTGCCGAAATTTTGATTCAATTTCTGTTTGGTTTTTTTTGTGGCAGCCGAAATTTTTGTTTTACCTTTCCTTTTTGGTTGATTGCCGCAACATTTTTTTGATGATACAGGAGGCAAGTTGTTGGATGTTAGTTTGAGGCAGAATGCATTAAATCAATTGTGAGCAAAAGGATCTCAGGTGCCACAGGTTCCAAACTGAGGTGTAGTTTACAAGTTGCAATTTTTTTTGGGGTGAGGTACCGCAAGCTTCAATCTTTGGTGAGGTGCCGCAAGTTTTAACCTTTGGTGGAGGGCACAAGTTTTCATCAAGAAGGAGACCAAACTATTGAGGGGCCATCAGAGTTTACTACTTGTCAGATTGATCTGACCACGCGCTGAACGACAGAGACGACACACCATTACTGAGCATTTCTAAAACTCTATTTATTTATCTTTGTATTGGTGTATCGATCTCTGTAGGGGAAACTTTACCTTCTGTGTTACTTTTTGGGGATCTGACGACTTTGGGAGTCGTCACGGAGGGAGAGCATCTGACTAGATTGAGAGTGTAGAGCACGTGGTGTGCGTACGAGCTTGATGAGAGTAGATTTGGGATCTTGACTCATTGTAGCTGTACATGATTACATATCTATCTAGTATTTGCTTTCGGGGCTGGAGTAGGTCTGGGGATGACCGAACCAGGGTATATCTATGCGTACTCTGTGTTTGCATTCTATTTACTCTGTCTGTACTTATAACTGCGTGTGGTTGTTCGTGGGTTGCACGAATATCTTTAATAGCCTATTCACCCTCCTCTAGGCTATGATACAGATCCAACAAGTGGTATCAGAGCAGATTAGAGGATCTAGTCTAGATTTTTAGATGACCATGAATATATCTGATTGTGCTTTTGCTGAAGGTCAGTCTATAGCCCGTCCCCTTAAGTTTAACGGTGTAGACTTTGCATATTGGAAGGATAGGATGAAAATCTATTTAGTGTATGTAGATTATGATGTGTGGGATATTGTTGAAAATGTTTATATTCTACCCACTATTAAAATTGAAGACACTGTAATGATTAAGCCTAAAGAAAAGTGGGATTTAGCTGATAAGAAACTGTATACTCTTAATGGTAAAGCTATGAATGCGCTTATATGCTCTCTTGATAAATCTGAGTTTAATCGTATCTCACATTGTCTAACTGCGCAGGAAATCTGGCATACTCTGGAGATGACACACGAGGGAACATCGCAAGTGAAGGAATCTAGACTTGTTTTGCTTTGCACAGAATATGAGAGCTTACACATGCTACCAATAGAATCTGTGAAAGAGATGTTTGCGAGGTTCACGGACAACGTCTACAAATCCAATTCCCTCGGTAAGCCATACTCTAGCCATAAACAGGTACGAAAGATCTTAAGGGTGCTACCAAGCTCGTTCAGGCCTAAAGTCACCGCTATTCAAGAAGCTAAGGACTTATCAACAATGAAAGTGGAGGACTTGATAGGCAAACTAATGTCACACGAGCTTGAGTTGCAGTGTATAGAAGCCAGAGAAAAACCTGAAAAGAAGACCAAAGCTTTCACACCATTAGCTCTTCAAGCTAACGACGACGATCTTGATGAAGAGCAAGCCCTAATGGTCAAAAACTTCAGGAGATACATTCAAACTGGTCAAGGAAGAGCTGAGATGGGAAAAAGGTTCATTCGTTATAATAAATCTAATTTTGGTAGAAATGCCTCTGATCAGAAAGCTATTAATCGAAATGAATGTTTTAAATGCAGGAAAAAGGGACATCACATAAAAGATTGCCCACAACAACACACAGCTCAAGTTACAAAAAGAAAACCCAGAGTGCTGACATGGGATATGGATAGCGAAGCTGAGGATGAGGATGATGAACATGAAGCCCACTCCTGCATGGCATTAATGGCCAAACACAATGAGATAGAATCTCCCACTAAAGCTGAACTTTTGTAAAGGAATGCAATGTAGAATTAATGAGCTAGAAGCTGATGTGGATAGTTATAGGAATGATAACTTTGATATGCAACAAACTGAGTATGATATGTCTATAGAAATGAAAATTCTTAAACAAGAGCTTGTTGCATGCAAATCTACCATTACCATGTTAAAAAAAGAGAAATCTAGCTTGCCTGATAAAACTGATTGTCTTTCATGTCCCTCTTTATTAAAGGATATTAGCATGTATAAGCTAGATAAGATAAAGCTTGAAGTTGAAAATGAATTGCTTTCTGGAAAGATTAACAGGCTAAATCTTGAACTTAAAGAAAAAATGAGGGATTTTGAAAAGAAAGAAGAGGAAAACAAGCGAGCTTTCATTAGTAAATGCAGTTTGCTTGTGAACGAAAATGCTCATTTGAAATGCAAAGTCACTAGTTTAGAATTGTTATTAAAGAAATTTTCTATTGGAAAACAAAATTTGGACATTATTCTTGGAAGTCAACTTTATGGCAATAATAGGCGAGGACTAGGATATGATCTTAAAAATGTTGAAAAATCAAAATATAGAAAAGTTCACATTGAAACAACAAATGTTGGAATTTTCATGCTAAGTGCTTTACATGTGGATGCGTTGGTCATACTTCATATCATTGCAAATATAAGAACAAAAACATTAAGTTCAAACAAATATGGGTTTCTAAATCTTTGATGACTAACGTGAGTGGACCTTGTTGGATTCCAAGGTGACACATAGCATCTACCATGTAGTTACGATGGAGATTTGGCAAGGAGTTTTCAATTGAACGTTTTCATTATGTAGCTCCTTAGCCAAACATCGACGTGAATGTATATCTTTCTATTTGAACTTAATGCATACCTTCATAGCTTTTTGTGGGCGTGACTTTTCTTTGTTTGTGTGCTAGTAGTTGCATTGCTATGTGTGCATGATTTTTTTTGTTTGTGTGATTGCATCTCATGTTTGCTTTAGTACTTCATGCATAAAAAAATTGAAAACCTGAAAATTAAAAATTGGTGCTTAAATGTGTATCTTTTCTCTTTGATTCATTATTGAAGTATGCACGAATGATTTTCATATCTTTGTAGAAATTGGTGTATTATTGCTTCTGCCACATGCACATGTTCAGCTTTCTAAATATTCATGGCATGATCAATGACTGAAAATAACTTAATTTCTACACCTACTACTTCACTTCCACATGTATTATTATTGTTGCACACATGGAGATATCATTTATGAAGTATGGAAAGTGAATGTAGGAGGAAAACTTAACTGCAAATCTAAGTGATATGATATACCTTGCCATGGATAAAAATTGAGCATTAAAAAAAATTTGATACTACAAGTATAAAAATGTAAAAGAATAAAAATGTAAAAGAAGGTTAATTGCTCCGTTTGAAAACTGGATATAATCCTTGGCAACAGTATTACACACGAGTATCCAACATAAGCTTTATGGGTAAAATTTAGCGTTGGTGTATTTACTCGTCAAGCAATGCCAACCCCACATCTAAGAGTCCTTATAGGCTATGTTTTGGGGTGTGGTACCTTGAACTCATTTTTAATGAAGTGGGGAAAATCAATCCTAGGTGATAGAATGTTATATGGAAAATGTGGATTGGTTTTGGTTGACTTTCTTAATGATTCTCCCTCATGTGCTTCAATTTTAATCATCACACTTTACACGTTGGTGTTGAAGTCTTCGTTGTTTAATTTCATTGGGTTTTGACTTGATTATTCTGTGAGTATATGCATGCAATTGCTGGTAATGGTTAATAATACTCTCTTTTTGCATGATATATGATTTTGACTTCGTGGTATGACTTTTGATGATAACAAAGGGGGAGAAAAATTTGGGAATGATTTGATATGAATATTTCGGAAAAATATGATTGTTTGATTAAGGGGGAGCATTAATGAATATTGGGAAAGCACAAAAATAGGGGAGCATGCATATTGTTAACTTTACACATCATTGTTTGCATGTCACTATTTCATCGCATGTCACCCTCTATCGCCACACTTTCACACACACTATTTGTAACTTTACTGTGCAAATCTTATACCTAGTTTGTTATCATCAAAAGGGGGAGATTGTTGGTAGCAACGATCTATGAACGTTTTGTTTGATGATAACAAACATGTGCGAACGTTTTAACGTTTGTGTTAAGTGTTTCAGGAATGCCAGACTTGTGATTAAATCACGCAGAGACTTGGTCAATGTGCAAAGGAGAAAGGGGAGAACCTTGTTGGACTTGACTCGTATCTATTGATGTCAAACCCAAATCCTACTCCATATCAATTCCAAACTCCATACCCATTGCAAACTCCATAGCCTTATTAATCCTAGCCACTGATCTTCTCTTGACGCACATAAAATCCTATACCCTACCATATATAAGAGAGCTCACGGGTGCAACTGTTTTTGAGGAAACAAAAAGGCCGAAATTACCTAGAGACATCTCTCTTGAAAAATCCCTTTTGAGGATCTCAAAAACACATGCCGAGAGATTAAAAATATTTCCACATGTCTTAACGTGCATATACTTTGCACAAGCCAAAAATCTTGCTTCAAAAACAAATCTCATTGAAAAATCCCCTAGGCCCATAAAAGAATTCTCAGCCGCACTCTTCCTAAAGGCCCTTCCAAATGTTCCTACTGAAACAATGTTTTTTGTGTGATTCTCAAATCAAAAACCCCTTCAAAAAAATCCCAAGAGAGGAGCAGGACTTTGGTTGGTCTCCTCACAAAACCCTAAGACCAAAAGATACAGCCGAATTTTTTTGAGAGTCTCTTTCTATTAAGAAATTCCAAAGAGCCAATCAAAGCCCAGGCCTTCAAAAAAATTCCCCTGAGCAATAACCTAGCAGCTGCACCCTTCAAATAAAAATCCCCAAGGCAACCGAAAACAATTATCCATCATCTTTCCTCCAAGAGCACTAATCAAATAGAAAGCGGAGAAACAGGCCGCACAAAAATTGAGGGAACATCTAAATTCTAAAAGTTTGAAGGCAAGCTAAAGTTTTCAAGAGCCTACTTTTCTGTTGGCTTCTCTCTCCATTAAAACTCCAAGCACAGTGAGCCTCACATCCCTAAAAGGCAGCCGAAATTCAAAGCACATGGAGTTTTTTTTTCTCTTGCAAATCATAAGCCTGCCGAAATTTTGATTCAATTTCTGTTTGGTTTTTTTTGTGGCAGCCGAAATTTTTGTTTTGCCTTTCCTTTTTGGTTGACTGTCGCAACATTTTTTTTCGATGATACAGGAGGCAAGCTATTGGACGTTAGTTTGAGGCAGAATGCATTAAATCAATTGTAAGGAAAATGATCTCCGGTGGCGCAGGTTCCAAACTAAGGTATAGTTTACAAGTTGCAAGTTTTTGGGGTGAGGTGCCGCAAGCTTCAATCTTTGGTGAGGTGCCGCAAGTTTCCACCTTTGGTGGAGGGCACAAGTTTTCATCAAGAGGGAGACCAAACTATTGAGGGGCCATCAGAGTTTACTACTTGTTAGATTGATCTAACCACGCGCTGAACGACAGAGACGACACACCATTACAGAGCATTTCTAAAACTCTATTTATTTATCTTTGTATTGATGTAACGATCTCTGTAGGGGAAACTTTACCTTCTGTGTTACTGTTTGGGGACCTGACGACTTTGGGAGTCGTCATGGAGGGAGAGCAGCATCTGACTAGATTTAGAGTGTAAAGCACGTGGTGTGCGTATGAGCTTGATGAGAGTAGATTTGGGATCTTGACTCATTGTAGCTGTACAGGATTACATATCTATCTAGTATTTGCTTTCGGGGCTGGAGTAGGTCGTGGGGACGACCGAACTAGGGTATATCTGTGCGTACTCTGTGTTTGCATTCTATTTACTCTGTCTGTGCTTATAACTGTGTGTGGTTGTTCGTGGGTTGCACGAATATTTTTAATAGCCTATTCACCCCCCAGGCTACTATCCAGATCCAACAGAGAGTGGATACGAAATTGCGAAGTGGGACCAAGTGTCAAGCTTAATGCATATGTTCCCGTGCGAAACCGACTGCAAGAGCACGGTTTTGCATGGGGATGCGTTAGATGAGTAGGAACAACAAAATTTAAGTACTCGTTCTCATTTACGAATGTAACACTCCTATCATAATCCATCGTCCGACGTAGGACAATTTAACCTAGCATCCATGACCGAAGGGCCTTGCGGAGAATCCTGAAAGCCGTATACGTTTAAATTCTAACTCTCGATTCCCACAATCAACCCATTAATCAATCGTGACAACCACCGACAATACACTCGCCTCCTTCCATATAAAGCTAAGCGTTAAACAATCGCCTCCCTGAGTTCGACAATCTTTCTATACTTAGCACACCGTGCAGTTGCGATGATTCGTGCCTCCGTGGTACAAACCCGGGACCAAACAAGTTTTTGGCACCGTTGCCAGGGAGGCAACGGTTTGATTAGCTTTTGGCTGGAGAGTGTTGGTTCCATCCATACTTAACACACTGCCACTTCTTTTTATTTTTTATTTTTTTCTTTTATTATTATTCTCTTATTACACTCTTTTCTTCTTCTTTTTTGCTGATGAGTTCCACGATTTTCTTGAGTGCTTATTATTTGTGTGCTAACATCCCTCCTCAGATTACGTCTTTTTCCGAACGCCTTACACTCAGAGGACTGCAATGTGCCAGCAAGACTTCCTTGCCCATGACCCAAATTGGAGGGAGCATCCTCAATATGCCTTAGACAGGATGTTGGACTATATGAGATGATGCAAATCATAGAACAACTTCAAAGGATCCAGTTCAAGTGCCAATTGGACCAGTTACACGTTCGCGAGCAAAGAGGTTCAAAGATGTACTCAACAGGCTGATTCAAGAGATCTGGGCTTAAGCAAATTCATGGAGGCCCATTGAGCATGAGCCATGTGTTCAACAAAGATGGCTCAACATGATTCAAGTTCTAGAAGAATCCAACTATGGATAGCTTAAATTCAGCAAGTAAATTGGCATGTGGAGGATTAATCTTTTTGAAAGGTTTGAATGCCCAATACTCTATTTGGAAGGTTTGAATGGCCAATACTCTATTTTGAAGGATCGCATGCCAAATACTCTATTTGGAAGACTCGCATGCGTAGAAATTACTTTCTCTATTTTGAAGGATCGCATGCCAAATACTCTATTTGGAAGACTCGCATGCGTAGAAATTACTTTCCTTTTTCTATTTGTGGAAGGCTTGCATGCCTAGAAATTACTTTCCTTTTCTATTTTTGGAAGGCTTGCATGCCGAGATAATTACTTTCTGTTTTTATTTGTTGGCAAGTGATCAGCCAATTAATGGGCTGATTTGTAGCCATAATTTTAGCCTAAATTTTAGGAACTTTCCTTGTAATTTTGAGCCTATTAAAAGGCATCTAGGCAATGGAAAATGCAGTTGATTTTTTGGTAAAATTTCTGAGAGAATTTCTCTTTGGCTCTTTGAAGAACTATTCGAACTTAACGGAGTTTTCCGTGGCATTCACCATCGACTTATCAAACAGATTTCCACTGCTGTTTGTGGCGTCTTCCTTAAACCGAGGTTCTTGTTCGCAATAAGCTACGGGTCGAGGTCACCTATACCAAGGTTCTTGCTTTTGTCGTACAACGGGTCGAGGTCTCCATCCAAATTCTGATTATAGAACGATCTTGGGTTCCTCTTCGTTGTCGGGTCTCGTCGTTCCTGACAGGGTTTGCATCACGAGATCTGTCGGTTCTTTAGTCGTCAAAGCCATTCACGAAACCGAATTTGAAGTCCTAAACTACATCGCAAAACAAGTCCACTCAGGCGGTCTCAAGGACGATGTATACGTTAGCGTCAAAGAGGACACGCTATCATTCTGCGTCAGGGATATCCCATAGGCCAACTCATGCGAAACACAAAACGAGGTATCCCTCCTAACTGCTTTGAATAAGATTGTGGATCATGCCAAGTGCATCGGGCTGGTATTCATCTCGTTAGCAGATCCATTCGCATCGCACCTCTCAGAGTTCATGACGGAATATTACGTTTATGCCAACAATGTCCCCGAAAGGGATCCGCATACGAATTGATGCTCACGGCACCTATTTCTTTCCCTCCAATCTCCCATTCAAAGAGATATATGCACAACTTGTCTCAGAGGGACGAATAAACCCTGAATATACGAGTCCCCTAGAGACTAGCGACTACCAAGAAGATGATTCGACCATGGTACCTAACGAGCTTCAGGGAAATTTCCAAGGAGGTGCGTGGTCAGACGACAACCCCCCACCCCTACCCCCGGCATTGATAAGGAAGTCGTGGGGGATCCTGAGAACTGCGAAGGCCAAGAAACGGAGCCTGATGATATCTTTTATGAAACACACTCATCGTCCAGCTCAGACTCAAGCAATGACATGACATCAGACAGCTCTGTTCCAGACGAACTGGCACCTGAGGAAGAGGCATTCCAGTCGTAGGCAAGCACATCAGGGGGTACAACACCCCCTGAGGTAGAACTTAAACCCCTTCCTGCCGATCTTAAATATGCATTTCTGGGTGATAATCGCACATATCCTGTTATTGTCAATGCTCCCCTCACCGAATCCGAACTCAAGGATCTTCTAAGGGTCCTCAAAAAGCATAGAGATGTTATGGGATATAGTATCACTGACCTGAAAGGTATTAGCCATGGGCTATGTGAGCATAGGATCTACCTCGAAGATAGCAACATCACCTCCATAGAACATCAACGGCACTTAAACCCTAACATGAAAGAGATTGTTAAGAAGGAGGTCTTGAAATTTCTCGAAGTGGACATTATCTACCCCATCTCTGATAGCAAGTGGATCAGTCCTGTCCAACTCGTGCCTAAGAAGGGGGGCATGACAGTCAAAAGAAATGAAAAAATGAACTGATATCAACTAGGACCGTCACGGGCTGGCCGATGTGTATAGACTATAGAAAACTTAACATGGCCACCCGAAAAGACCACTTTTCCCTTCCATTCATCGAATAGATGCTTGAGCGCCTTGTCAAGCATAATTAATTTTCTTATCTTGACGGATACTTGGGGTTTTTCCAAATCTTTTTGCATAAGAAAGACCAAGAGAAGACGACTTTCACTTGCCCGTATGGCACATTCACATATCGAAGGATGCCCTTCGGCTTATATAATGCACCCGCAACCTTTCAAAGGTGCATGACCTCTATCTTCTCAGATTTTATCGAAGATATTATGGAGGTATTCATGGATGACTTCTCGGTGTACGGCACTGATTTCAATTCTTGCCTAGGGAATCTGGTCATGGAACTAGAGCGATGCCATGAGAACAACCTCACTCTAAACTGGAAAAAGTGCCATTTTATGGTAACTGAGGGAGTTGTCTTAGGGCATTTCATTTCCTCCAAGGGGATACAAGTCGATAAGGCTAAATTCGAAGTTATCAAGGAACTTCCCCCACCGACCAATCTTAAGGGAATCAGTGGTTTTCTTGGGCATGCTGGGTTCTACCGTCATTTTATTAAAGATTTCTGTAAAATTGCACCCTGAATTACTTTGCAAAGGACACACCATTTGTTTTTTCTGACACATGTTTTGGAGCTGTTAAAAGATTAAAAAGGCTCTTATTTCCACTCCAGTTATTCAGCCACTAGATTGGAACTTATCGTTTGAGCTGAAGTGTGATGCAAGTGATCGGACAGTGGGAGATGTGCTAGGCCAGAGGAAGGATGGGAAGCTGCATGCTACTATGCCAGCAAAACACTGGACGAGGCCCAGAGAAACTACACCACTATTGAAAAGGAGTTGCTAGCGGTGGTGTACTCTATCGATAAATAACAGCAATATCTCCTGGGATCGAAAGTCATAATTCACATGGACCACGCTGCCTTAAAGTATCTGCTGAGCAAGAAACAGGCCAAACCTTGATTGATACGATGGATACTTCTCCTTCAAGAGTTTTATGTGGAGATAAATGATAAGAAGGGCACGGAGAATGTAGTGGTACTTATCCCACCTCGCTCGCAGGGACAAGGACGATAGCTTACCCATTGATGAGTCTTTCGCCGAGAGCAGCTTTTTGCAGCAGATTCCACCGATACACTGTGGTATGCCAACATATTTAATCTTTTGGTACATGGGGTTTTACCCCATGGAATGACCACTTATCAGAGAAGGAAATTCTTGAGCGATGCCAAACGTTATTTCTGGGATGATTTGCTTCTCTATAAATCATGCCCAAATGGAATCATTAGGCGGGTGCATCCCCAAAAAAGAGACCGCCTCTATCATCTCTCATTACCATGACCAACCATGCGGAGGACATGCGGTAGTTACGAAGACCACGACAAAGATTCTCCAATGTGGATTCAACTAGCCGACGCTTTTCAAGAACACCCATGACTATATCAAGGGATGCGACATATGCTAGAGGATTGGAAATATTACAAGGAGGGTTGGAAATATTACAAGGAGGGATGAGATGTCCCTCAAGAGTATCCTGGAGATCGAACGAACTATTTGACTGTTGGGGGATCGATTTCATGGGCCCGTTTTCGACAAGTTGCGGGAACGGGTACATGTTAATAGTAGTGGACTATGTATCCAGATGGGTAGAAGCCATAGCCACCCCCAAAGAACGATGTTCGAGTTATCGTGAAATTCTTCAAGAATATCATCTTCCCCCGTTTCGGGGTACCAAGGACGGTCATAAGTGATGGTGAAATCCATTTCATCAAAAGCAAGTTTGAGGCCTTACTCAAGAAGTACATAGTATATCAGAAAGTTGGAATCTCCTATCATCCTCAAACGAGCAGACAAGTGGAGATCTACTACAAGAAGATACAGACCCTCCTTGAGAAGACAGTTAGCTCATCACGGAGGGATTGGTCCCAGAAGATAAATATCGTGCTATGGGCATACCGCACGGCATTTAACCCCACCATTGGAACAACCCCTTACACGTTAGTCTATGGGAAGGCATGTCACCTACAGGTGGAACTGGAGCATAGGGCTTTTTGGGATATCAAGAAACTCAATTACGACTACAGAAATACAGGGCTACGCCGTCTCCTGGACATCAATGAGTTAGACGAACTCAAGAGAGACGCCTACGAAAACACCAAAATTTACAAGGAAAAGACTAAAACCTACCACGAAAAATTAATCACGGTAAAGCATTTCGACATAGGAGATCAAGTACTCATCTACAACTCTAGATTGCGACTCTTTCCAGGGAAGTTGTAGTCCCTGTGGTA
Source organism: Scilla litardierei (assembly GCA_030789695.1). Taxonomy (NCBI): domain Eukaryota; kingdom Viridiplantae; phylum Streptophyta; class Magnoliopsida; order Asparagales; family Asparagaceae; genus Scilla; species Scilla litardierei. The sequence goes on along the minus strand of CM061134.1, from coordinate 100,330,234 downwards.
TGGCCCGTTTAAAATTCTTTAGATATTTCCTAGCAGTGCAGTGGAGATCGAGAGAGACAAGAACAAACCATTCAAGGTCAACGGACAAAGGTTAAAGCCCTACAAGGCCGGCAATCCAATTGGCGAGAGAGGATCTCTCGCTCTCGTTGATTGCTCTCCTGCCTGACTCCATCCTAGGTTGGGTGGGTTTGTCATGCCAATATGGTGCTTCCATTCTAATTCTGTTTATGCTTTACCTCACCCAACCTTATAAGTGGTGGCACCTCCTGATTTATTACCTTCTCATTGTGCCCATCTACATTTTCGGGGCCCAGCTTAGTCCAGCTTGGGGGAGTCACATTTTGACATCGATTTTTGTTGTCCATAGTGTATATATTGTTCATACGATGCATCATCATCACCTGCATCATCATCATCTCCATTTTTATATATACATGCATATTGTACATAAGCATATGAATCTTTTATACCTTATTTTATCTTTCTTCCCACCCACCCCACCCCTAGCATCATCTCCTGTCTCTACGCCTACGTTCTCAGCAGTGAGGATACTGCTGTGTTTAGCTTGGGGATGAGCGTTATAGCTTTTTACCTATTCTTTTTCCTTATTTCCATTTTTAGTTCCACTACCACCCCGTTTTCTCCTTTTTTTATCATCATTTTTATTTTTTCTTTTCTTCTTTGTTCGCATGAATGTTTTTCATTTCTTTCTCTTTTTCTTTTATTTAGACTAAGAATGATTCTCCTCTGATTGCACTATAAGCTGCACGCACTCAACTTATCCACTTTACGCACTCACGTAGGATTCGTCATAGTCTATTGTGCGTCACCGCTTATTTATACAGAACGGATTATGATTGTGAACTCTTTGCTTCAGTGTATTAGAGATATTCCTTGAATATGATGCTTTTTAATATGCTTTTCCATGCTTTGAATTCATATTCTCCACAACGAGTATTCTCGAAACAGTTAAGCATGAAAATGCATGATTGATCGAAAATTGAGTGAAAATTACATGACTGTGTGAAAACGTCTATTGTCATAATGGATGGTAGTTCAATTGAGTTTGGATAACCCACAACACTTAAGTAGCGTCTACTGGATATTCTAACACCGAGCCATGTCCCAATTCTATGCTTTTTATTTTTTGTATATAGCCAATTGCAATCCTTGATCGTGCTTTGCATTCCATCGCGTTTAAGTGAGTTTGCAAAAATCCCAAAAAATTTGAAAAAAAAATCAAAAACCAAAAAATATTACATACGAATAATAGGCCCGAGGGGTTCTTCGAACCCGATGTCCTAAGACCATCTGGCCTGGGATGCATAGGACGCCTCTTATATATATATACTAGTATATGCCCGTGCCCAAGGGCACGGATCATTTAAATATCACTCCATCAAAATATTAGACACCCTAATTTTAAGCGAACAGAAATAATTAAAGCGCAATAATTATTATGACCCCCACAAAATCTTAGTTCACCAAATTTTAGGTCCCCACCAAAGAATTTAGTTTCGGCATTGTTTATTTAATTCTAAATAAAAATGTTAGCCCACGCCAAAATTTTTAGTCCCCCCAATATTTTCGATTCAAATTCACACACCAAAAGTTACTAAACAAACTTGAAAAAAAATTTATAATTTGTTTGCCACATTCATATGTACTAAACAAACTTGCTACTGCTTTCCCCTGAGCTTGACCTCTAACATCGCTCCGCCTACCTGTAAGATTTCACAAAATTCCAAATGTCACTGCAAGATTTCATGACTCGAATCAACCAAAAATCAAAACTTTTGTACTCTCCTGCTTCATCCTGATGTGCTTCTATGCAATTGAATTATAAATATGGTAGTTCCAACTTTTGTTTAATGAGACACATGGAGAACAACATGTCATCATTGATTGATGCTAGTTGATAAGTATACATGATGATAATTTTGGGTGTACATATTCGCATATGCACCACAAATCGATTCTCATGTAACTTTTGAATGATTTTTGAAAGTGATTGAAATTAGCAATCAAAAGAAAATTTTCAAAACTCACCATAAAATCTTCATGTGAGATCCTACCATCTCTAAGAACAACACCAACACATTGAAAGTAAACTGTTACAATAAATTATTATGGGGGGATTTTGATTGTCGAGTTTAAATTGCTCACGTAAGAATAAAAACAATAATGATAAAACCCAAATCCCAATTACCATCTTATTTTTACTTTTTTGAAGGACCATTTTGATTTTCCTTTGACTCAGTTATATTGGTGATAAATGATGTTGCAGCAGAAGCTTTAAATGATAATATTACTACAATCACGGCTAACATGAATTCAACAGTATCGTACTCTAGAGGTTGCTTTCAATGGTGTGCCATTTAGCAAGCCAACTACATTAGCAAATCAATGGAAATGATCCGCAGAAACTACTCTGTTTATTGAATCATCTCCAGCAACGATATAAGTAACCAAAACTTCAGACAAAATATGTCATTGGATTTCCTCTTTGAAAAACTGACAATTTCTGGTGAGAAAATCTCCATACAACACATAATGATACAATGTACAAAGCAAGAGGAACACACTGCTTGATTTACAGCTTCATCATGTTACATTACATCATGGTGTTATCTTCCACCTAACATTTCGATGGCATCTTAGTTATAAATGAAGTCATCACCCGAATCGAACCTCCGATGGATGCAGTCATAGTCTTTGCAGAGGGTGACCTCCACTTGCTGCCACTCATCCCATCACTCGGCCAGCGCTTCACCTTCCAGCATCCAAACCACCTCTGACATCAAAGGCTGGTCCTCTAGTGTTGCCTCAATGTAGAGAAGAGCAATTTGGATCATCTTCTCCACCTCTTCACCATCGTTGTTCTTGCACATGTTGCAATCGATAATGTCATCGAGTTGCTTCTCCATCACCAGTTTCTTCACATACATAGAAGAATTAGAGGCATGATGTTAGTGACATTGCATTTAAGAGAGTTTTACCTTTTTCCCCGAAAAGAATTTACATTTGTTTGTAGAACTGGAGGAAGTGCACATTAATTTTGACATATCTCAATATGACATGCACATATTTTCACACATAAAGACTACTATTACTGTAATTATTATTACATCAATTTTTCTGGGTCCTAATCCAGCAGGGTCTGAGCATCAACATACGTCAAATAATGAAGGACCCAGCACTACACTAACGAATCTAATAAGCTTTAGAAAAGTGATTCAAGGACTATAATTACAAATAAGAATTGAACGATCAAAAAATAATGACTGCAAAACTTTTTTTTGGCGGGGGGGACTTAATTTCCAAACCAAATGTTCAAAGATTCTAGCTCTTTATAAACCCCAAGAATGACCAACAAAGTTTTGTGCATGAAATCAATAATTGGCAAGTCAACAGATTTAAGCTTTGGAAATGAACAAACAATGTTGGATGCATCATAGTTTGACAACTACCAACACTCTTAGAGAAACAAAATTCTTGTAGCTAGAGAGAATTTCTTCCATGATTTCCCGCTTCAACAACATATTACTTTCAAGGTTCTTCCATTTTCTGATTGCATGGGAAAATACTTCCTTTTATTCCATTGCTAGCCATATTAGGTTAAAGAACATGAGGTTGGGGCATCTGCAAAAGATACCTCTTTCTTGGATAATTTCCAGAGATATCACCCCCAAAACAAAGTGCTCAGATAATGACAATAAAACAATTGAGTTGAGCTTTTAATTGAATATGGCTAAAATTGAGTAAAAAATACATATCATTTCTAGTGTATGTAGATACTGTAAGATTTCATCGCCTATTTCATACAACTAAGACTTCTGCATATATGGATTTAATTTTAAAGTATTGCATAGAAATAATTTCATATAAGAACTGAACTATCAGAAAATAATGTATGTAAAGCTTAAAGGCTTAATTTCTAAACCAAATGTCCAAAGATTCAAGCTTTTTGCAATCCGCGAAAATGACTAACAAAGTATTATGCATGACATCAGTAATTGGCAAGACAACAGATTTGAGCTTTGGAAAAGAACAAATAATGTTGGATGCATCATAGTTTGACAACTACCAACAACTCTCAGCGAAACAAAATTCTTGCAGCTAGAAAGAATTTCTTCCAGGATTTCATGCTTCATCAACATACATGCCTTAAAGGTTCTTCCATTTTCTGATTGCATGGCAAAATGCTTCCTTGATACCATTGCCAGCCATCTTAGGTTAAAGAACATGCGGTTGGGGCATCTGCAAAAAGATACATCTTTCTTGGGATAATTTCCAGAGATATCACCCCCAAACAAAGTGTTAAGATAATGACAATAAAACAATTGAGTTGAGCTTTCAATTGAATATGGCTAAAAATGAGAATATATAGTTCTGGTGTATGTAGATACTGTAGGATTTCATCGCCTGTTCCATGCAACTAAGACTTCTAGGTACAATGATTTAATTTTAAAGTGTTGCAAATAAATACTTGTTTGATAATGAATAATGCCTTGATAAAAAAGAATAAGGGATGATGAATAATGTTTTATTGTAGTTTCAAAGGTAAAGGATGAAAACTCTTAACAAAAATTGTGATTACACATATAAAACAGATAGCATGATTGTGTTTTCCAAGTTGAAATACATCATCTGAACCAGAAGATAAACTTAATGATATAATAATCACGGGATGATATTGGCCATCTACATAACTATTTGCAGGATAAAATTAATGCTATAATAATCATAGGATAAAATTAATGATATAATAATCATAGGATGAAGTTGAACTACCCCAAATTTCTTACATGTTCGACGAATATGTAATGTCCATCAGCCTGAAAGAAATTTATAATGCATCAGATCATCACAATCATTCAAAAAATTCTACCAAGACACAAAGAAGCCAAACGCATACAACAAATCAATAACAAATGCATCGAATGGCAGCATTCAATTTATTCATTAACAAAGAAGAAATTTGGCATCAGATCATTTGTGCTTCAAAAAAAAATTTTGGTTCACTTACAGTTGTCATATACACCAGAGTCTCTCTTTATTAATATCCCACGATCTCGATAAATTTCTCGATCTATCATGACCATTCCTAGGTAAGAATTATATTTGATTCTGGTAGTTTTGCAATTTACAGATCATCAAAGTTATGATTTTCAGTAAAGATTCAATTTATAAAATTTTCAGCTCACCATCAGTCGAGATCTGTAAGTTTGGAAGATCGTTAAGAATTCGAAACCAGGATTCTCTGTGTTAATTAAAACCATAATTATTTTTCTAAGATTTTTCTATATTAATTATTAGTTAGCATAATTAAACTTCCATGATAAATGTTTTTGTTGCAATGTGTTTTCTCACTGAACTTAAATACAATTCTTTGAGAATTGATGGTACGTGTATTTACAAAATATGCATATACCATTGAAATGGCTACCCAAATATGCTTTCAAAATTTCAAGAATTGTGTCTTTATAAACAGAGTGAATGTGAAAATCCCAATCGATTAGAGAACAGTCTGAAAAAACAATGGCAGTAATCATCAACAACAGCCATTCCAGTTTTGGTCATGTCCCGACTGCGACCGAGGCTGAGGGTGCTCTCTCCATCGTTCAAGGGTAACACGTCGCTATGATTTAGTTGTATTCCTTGTATTCACTCTCTCAAAACATTGTGTTGTTATACTAAAGTAATGTCTTCAAACGTTACATGAATATGCCATGTGTTGTCTCAATCATGATTGGGACTTCACCAATTTGAATCACCATGACTCCTCAGATATTGTTGCAACAATATTAACTTAGTAGCTATAGTAATGTTCATTCTCATCCAACCAAATTGGCCAAATAGTTAATGACATTCAACGAACCAAAAAACGAAATTATTACACCAGAATCTGAAAATTTCCCCAATATAACACTTAAAAAAGATTCAGCTTTTACTAAAATAAGAAGAACAAAGTATCAAATAAATATGGATTAATATAATCAAAACTATAATTCAAATAAATCTAGAATATATAAGGAACAAACTAAAAAACAAAGTCTCAAAAATACCTGATCTGATAAGACGGGACTGACACCTCCACAGCGGCTGGTTCGGCTGTGGTGCAATGGATATACTGAATTAGTGAATTGCCATAGTTGAAGTGCTAATATAACAAAATGGCAATTAAATACTGGATTAACATTGAAGTGGATTGCCATGAAATACTGGATTAAAACTTCAATGAAGTATGTGTGAATATAACAAAAATGCCAGGATATGTTTATCCACTTCAAGGCATATTTCATTGCCACAGTTGAAGTGTTAATATAACAAAAATGTCAGGTTGAAGTGTTAATCCAGTGTTAATCAACAAACATTGCCATAGTTGAAGTGTTAATATAACAAAAATTAGTGAATTGCCATATTTTAGTGTTAATCAACAAAAATCCAGTATATGCAATGAAATTGCCAGATTTGAGTGTTAATATGCAATGAAATATGAGTAGAAAACACTGAATTGCCATGAACTCCCATTCTCCAAGAACTCCACTATGCATATCAACTAACTCATTTCACAAATCAAACCTGACATTCAAAATATCAGTTTGAGCATATCCTGGCTTTTTTGCTATTCTATATTAATACTAATGATATGTCCAAGATTTGCATTTTTTGAATGTAGTATGTCAAGATATTCAAAACTGAATTGGATTACCATGAAAAACTGATATGTCCATGATATGAATTTATTGCTATTCTACATTGATATGCATTTTTTGTCATACTACATCAAAACTGGCATTCAAAAACTGACATTCTATTCTATATTTCATTCAAAACTGATATGTAGTCAAAACTGATATAATGAGTTAAAACTGATATAATTTTTTTGCTCAGATTGATCTGAGATTCTAATGCATATCAGTTTGCGCAAAAATTCTAATGCTATGCTAATTGAGCAAAAAATTCTAATGCATATCCTGTCAAAAATGCTAATGCATATGCTAATTGGTTGATATGCATATCCTGTCAAAAATTGCATTATTTCTCAAAAATATCAGAGCAGAAAATTCCGATGCATATCCTGGCAAAAATTGCATATCAGAGAAATAATGCATATCATGTCCAACAGTAGAAATAATTCTAATCCATATGCTAATTGAGCAAAAAACAATTTTTTCTACTGTCAAAAATTGTGTGAACTGGAAATTTTTTGAAAGGGGACCCTAATTTAACATATCCTATTTGAGCTGTGCACTTTGCTTTTTTTTTTGCTTATCCTGTCAAAAATTCAGGGTGAATTTTGTAGTCCTAGGATTGATCCAAAACAGAAGGCTGCACTTTGCGTAGCTCAATGAAACAAATAAAAAAAGCAAAGTGCCGCTCTCACCGACCAGGATACTGGATTTGGGTCCATGTTCGGCTCACACATTCAATTCAAGCTCCACGTTCAATTCAAGCTCTAACATTCAATTCAAGCTCCACGTTCAATTCAAGCTCTCACATTCAAGCTCCATGTTTTTGAATGCTGCTCTCACATTCAATTCATGCTCCACGTTGCGGGAATTGCAAATTCAAGATCCACGTTGCGGCAATTTCAAGTTCAAACTCTCACCTGCTGAGGGTGACAAAAATTTAATGTAACAAATCAAAAAAATTCAAAAAAAAGCTCAAGCTCTCACCCGATTCCCTCCAGCAGATGAGGTTGAGGAGGCGAGCAGATGAGGTGAGGTTGAGGATGAGGGTAAGGAGGCGATATGGGAAACCAGAACTCCTCCAGCAATGGAAACCAGAACCCAACGATTCTCACCAACAATTCTCTCCAGCAAGCAATTCTCTCCAGTAATTCTCCTCCAACTATTTTATAACTTCCCTCCAACAATTCTCTCCAGCTAGCCTCCTCCAACTATTTTATAACTTCCCTCCAAATTTTCCCTCCATCGTATTCCCTCCATCATTTCCCTCCAACTGTTTATAATGAGCTAATCAGTGTTCAAATTAGGAATGGAAACCAGAATATTATCATGTTCAAATATCAGCAAATCAGAGTTATAACATTCAATGTGAGAGCTTGGGTTTGTCCTATAACATTCAATGTGAGAGCTTGGGTTTGTCCTATAACAGTCAATGTGAGAGCTTGGGTTTGTCCTATAACATTCAATGTGAGAGCTTGGGTTTGTCCTATAACAGTCAATGTGAGAGCTTGGGTTTGTCCTATAACAGTCAATGTGAGAGCTTGGGTTTGTCCTATAAATGAATGGTAACAGTTTGAATACATCACGGTTTAAACCTGTAAATGAATGGCTAAACATTCAATGTGAGAGCTTGGGTTTGTCCTCCAACTACATCACAGTTTGAGCTAATCACTGATTTGCTAATTTACAGAATAAGTTGATCACATATCGCCTGTAAATGAATGGTAACAGTGCAACATGATAATATTCTGGTTTCCATTGCTAACAGTGCAATATTCAAGCAGTTTCTCAACATCATTAACAATAGTAATAATATTCTCACATTAAAACCAGAATACTATCATATTTCCCTCCAACTGTTAATAAGCAGTTTCTCAAAAGGTTGAGGAGGTTTATAATGTTCAAATTTAATGGTAACAGTGCAAGCAATTCTCTCGCAAATGATAATGTACACATGATAATATTCCCTCCATCATCACAGTTTAAACTGAATATAATGTACATTAACACTAATAATGTACATTAACACTTATTTGCTCATTTACAGGATTAGCTCGTCCTTTTTTGGTACCATTAAAACTGAGCTAATACATTTGATACCATTAAAACTGTGGCCTCTCAACATCATTTTCTACATTTTTTGTCCTGTAAAAATGAGATGATGAGCTAATTCTTGGGGTTGGGTTTGTCATGTAAAAATGAGCAAATGAGCAAATTAGCCAATGAGCAACGCCATTTTTCACATTTTTTTGTCCTGTTAAAATGAGAAAAACCAATTGATAATCACCAGGTCAATCTAAATTAAATACTGTGAAAATCGAACTGAACCAATTCACAAAACCAAATCTTTGATTGAAACAATTGATTATACTGCAAAAATAAATTAATAAAGCTAATTGATTATACTGCACAACTAATCAATTATCTTTGTTTTAAAGTTACCTCAAAATCTTAATGGAATGGGGTTACCTATGAAATAAATCAAAAAATCAAAAAGAAATTAACCAAATTTTGTAGGATGGGGTTACCAGCGAACAAAAACCACAATTTGTAAATATTGTGAATCTTGCATACCTTAGTTGACATTGGGGATGCCCATTGAGACAAATCATCGAGCATAGTGAGTGCATAGAGAAATTAACAAACTAATTTCTTGCCAAATCCATTACCCAGCAGCCGAAGCTTTAGACAGAAATGAGAGAGAGAGAGAGAGAGAGAGAGAGAGAGAGAGAGAGAGAGAGAGAGAGAGAGAGAGAGAGAGAGAGCATCAAAGACATGTGCAATGAGAAGGAACCAAGAAGAGCAAGAGTTCTTAGGTGATGTTGATTTGAGAGGGGCCGAGTTCTGAGGGGGCTGAGTTTTGAGCGATGGGGGTTGATTTCTGAGGGGGGCTGAGTTCTGGGGGGTTTGATGGGGTGCTGATGCGTTTGGGGGAGGGAGTTCTGAGGTGCTGCCGTTTGGGGTGCTGCTTCGTTTGGGGTGCTGCTTCGTTTGGGGGGAAGGGGACTGAGTTTTCATTTGAGTTTCCCCCCTTTTTGGTTTCCCCCCAATTTGAGTTTTCAAATTTTGAGTTTTCATACCAAAATTTCCCCCTAAAGTTTGTCCTAGTCATCAGTAACTTATATCCCTTTATCCAATCTCTCTTATCTAATTTCTCATATCTTATCCAATTTCTCTTACCTTATCCAATTTTCTCTTAACAACATCCCTCATATATACCCAATTTCTCATCTCTTATCAATAACTCTTATCCAAAAACCCATGATAACATCCCTGTTTTATAATATATATATATATATATATTAAGTTATCTCGTGTATATAAGAAAATAAAATTACGTATATATAAAGAAAATTGTATAGCCAAAAACAATTGTAAAAATAAAAATCCCATATCTCTGCCTCACTTTCTATATTGAATATGGACATGACAAGGTCGATGATTTCTACGGGATTGTGAAAAGTTTAGTGCGGTGATTTCTGGATTTAACTGAACCTACCATCCTCGTTTATGAGAATTAATTAAAATCATCTTGCATGCTTAAATGAATTGATCATGATACTATTCGCGGCTTAGAGAATGAGTTGTGGAGATTTGGATTCGAACTATGGATTTTGTATATTGATTGCATGCTATAATAGGAATATCCCTCTATTTCATATCATATATTCGAGTTCACGCTATTCATTGAAAAATCCATTCTATATATAATCCATGCTAGACTTGATGAATCCTCATGAGTAGTGTGTTTTTAAATTATAAAGTTGAAGTGTTGTTGCGTGCTATGAGATGAGGAGATGATTTAATCGCATTTCCTATCTTTTAGTTTCCTTTGCACTTCTTTGTTTTTACCCTATGGCGAACTTCTTATTCGTCTTCCTCGAGGACGAGTAAGAGGTAAGCTTGGGGATTTTATTGTGTCTATATTTTCCATGTTTTTACCATGCATTTCCATGTCGTTTCGATCGATTGAATCCATATTTTCATATTATATCATGCTTTTCTCGATATTCTTGATCCTTTCGATGTTTTATGTGTTTTCAGGGAATTCAGCGCGATTCAGAGCGATATGGGGTTCTGGACACATCATCAACACCAAAGCTCGCTTCGCCTTGCCACGACGACCCAAGGAGGCCAAAGAAGCGAGGGAGAGGAGTAGAAGAAGAGAAGTAGTGGAAGAGGAGAATGAAGAGAAGAAGAAAAGGAGATTGGGACTTATGCCAGATCGCTTGGCCAAGCGCATGATGCGGTCGGCCGAGCTGTGATACATCAAGAAGCGCCATCGGGGTGCTCGGCCAAGCAACCAGCCCGCTCGATCGAGCTAGTAGTCAGAGGAGTCCAAGGAATTCAAGGCGACGGCTCTGTCAAATTTGGAATTAATTCGCTCGACCGAGCGACATGATGCTCGGCCGAGCGACTCAACTCACTCGACCGAGCGGCCCCTTCTTGAGCACCAAGCGGAGCGCTTCACAAGGCACTGCTTGGTCGAGCGAGCACTGTGCTCGACCGAGCGGTAGGTCGGCAGACTCCTATTTTGACTTAAATTAATGGGTTTTGGGTTGGTTTTCTTGTAAAACCAGAACCCAAACTAATGTGAACCCTGCGAGGAACGACGAGACCTGACAACAAAGAGGAACCCAAGATCGTTCTATAATCAGAATTTGGATGGAGACCTCGACCCGTTGTACGACAAAAGCAAGAACTTTGGTATAGATGACCTCGACCCATTGCTTATTGCGAACAAGAACCTCGGTTTAAAGAAGACGCCACAAACGGTGGTGGAAATCCGTTTGATAAGTCGATGGTGAACGCCATGGAAAACTCCGATAAGTTCGAATAATTTGTCAAAGAAGCAAAGAGAAATTCTCTCAGAAATTTTACCGAAAAATCAACTCCTTTTTTTCCATTGCTTAAATGCCTTTTAATAGGCTCAAAATTACAAGGAAAGGTCCTAAAGTTTAGGCTAAAAGTATGGCACAAATCAGCCCATTAATTGGCTGATCACATGCCAAAAATAGGAAAGGAAACTAAATATCTAGGCATGCAAGCCTTCCAAATAGAGTATTTTGGCATGCAAGCCTAACATAAAAAGAGAAAAGTAATTATATAGGCATACCAGCCTTCCAAATAGGGTATTTGGCAAGCAAGTCTTCCAATAAGAGGAAATTGGCAAGCAAACCTTCCAAAAAGAGTAATCCAAAGCATGCCAATTTATTTGTAGAATTTAAGCTAGCCGTAGTCGGATTCTTCTAGAACTTGAGTCATATTGAGCCATCTTTGTTGAACACATGGCTCATGATCAATGGACCTCCATGAATTTGCTTGAGCCCAAATCTCTTGAATCAACTCGTTGAGTACATCTTTAAACTTCTTTGCTTGTGATCACATAATTGGTCCAATTGGAACTTGAACTTGATCATTTGAAGTTTGAACTTGATCATTTGAAGTTATGCCATGATTTGCATCATTTGGTATCAGAGCTTTGAGTCTAGATCAAGTTTGCCTATCTTTTAAATCAGAAAAAACCTTTCTTTTCTTTATGCCGTATTCTTTTAGTCTCTAAATTCGGTTACATACCCTTGTTTAGCCGAATTTCTTTATCCATTTTTCGTTCGTATTTTGTTTCGAAATATCGTTCCTTTACTATCAAAAATACAGTTGCTGATTATTCAAAAAAAAGGTTCAAAAAAAGTAAAAAGAAGAAGGGAAAAAAAGAAGAAAGAAAAAACCTTACAAAAAAAGTACATCGGACTCAACGAAAAAAATTTGTTATCATTCATTTTGGTTCTAATCAGCACAACAAATCACATCACCATAAAGATCTATCTTTTTGTGTGTGTGTGAAAATTCTCCTTCCAAAGACAAATCTTTTTTGTGGAAATTTTGCTAATTTCAGACTACCAAAAGTTTTTAGTCGCTCGTGTTTCTTGTAATCTTCCTTTCAGATCCAAAATTCCTTATGAGTTTTTGGTGAATTGTTATTGAAAATTCTGTGTTTTGTTTGTTTTAGTTCCAAAAGAACCGAAAGAGAAATTACAGAGTGAAAGAAGTAAGAGTGATGAGAACAATAGAGGGTCAGAGGCCACAAATTTTGAGTTAAAAAACACGAGCATAGAGTGATTCACATTCTTGAGTGTAAACATGTAAGGGAGAGAATTGTGAGGTCCTTTTTTTCTAACTTTGTTTTGCAAGAAACATGTCTCGCAATAGTGCTACCACAGATTTTCCTGCTCAGAAATTACTAGTGGAGGATATAACGAGTGAGATGAAGCATGTGATGAAGTTGGAGCTCGAGAAAGTTCATGAACGGCTAGATAAGATGGAGGATAAACTCTGTGAGCTGCCACAAAATTCTCATAATATGCATAGAAGGGAAAGAGTTCAGCCGAGGGCAGTAAATGGTGATGATGAAGAGTCTTATGGGACTGGTTTTGATAAAGATGAAGATCGATATTCAATTGTTAATCATAGGAAACATGGAGGGCGGTTTAGAAAAGCTAGGAATATGGAAGATAACAACTTGGATGGTATTAAGATGAAGATTCCTTCATTTCAAAGTAAAACTGATCCTAAATCATACCTTGAGTGGGAGAAGAAGATGGAGTTCATATTTGACTGCCACAACTATTCTGAAGCAAAGAATGTAAGATTGGATGTGATTGAATTTTCTGACTATGCTATTACTTGGTGGGATCACCTTGTTACAAACATGAGAAGAAATAGAGAACGACAAATAGAGACATGGGAGGAGATGAAAGTAGCAATGAGAAAGCGATTCGTTCCTAGTTACTACTATCGAGAGATATACAATAAGCTTTAAGGTCTTATGCAAGGAAGTGGTAGCGTAGAAGATTACTACAAGGAGATGGAGATGGCTATGATGCGGGCTAATGTAGAGGAAGATAGAGAGGCTACAATGGCTAGGTTCTTACATGGATTAAATCGGGAAATCCATGATACGGTAGAGAAGCAGCCTTATGTAGAGTTGGAAGACATGGTGCACATGGCCATCAAAGTGGAGAAACAACTCAAGAGGAGGGGTGGATCAAGTACAACACATAACTCAAGTTCTACATCATGGAAACCGAGTTATACAAATAAGATGGACAAGCCACAAATGCCCAAACCCGAGCCTACGTCTGAGAATATCCATCACATTTCTCAAGGTAAATCAGACCCTTCAACCTCTAGATATCATGACATTAAATGTTTAAATGTCAAGGCAGGGGACATATGACAAGTCAATGCCCAAATAGGCAGGTCATGGTGTTACAAGACAATAGTGAAATTGTCACCAACAATGATGATTCTGACCATAATGAATTCCATCATTCGAGGATGATCTCGAGGAGGAATATCTAGCCCCTGATGCTTTGACATTAGTGGCAATGAGAGCATTGAGCATGCAAGCAAAAGGAGGTGATGAAGTGCAACGGGAGAACATCTTTCACACCAGTTGCTACATCAAAGACAAGGTATATAACATGATTATTGATGGTGGTAGATGTATTAATGTTGCAAGTACAACAATGGTGGATAAATTGGGACTGCCTATATTAAAGTATCATAGACCATACAAGTTGTAATGGTTAAATGATAGTAGTGAAGTAAGGATGAACAAGCAGGTGTTAGTTGCATTTCAGATTGGTAAATATGAAGATAAGATATTATGTGATGTAGTACCAATGCAAGCGGGACACTTGTTGCTACGGCGTCCATGGCAGTTTGATAGGCGTGTGAAGCATGATGGCTTTACGAACAAATAATCCTTTGTACTTAATCAACGACCAATCACTCTTGTACCATTGACACCACAGCAAGTTTATGAGGATCAAGTGAGACTGCAAAAAGAGAGTGATCAAAATAAAGAGAGTGACCAAAAGAAAGAGAGTGAACAAAGAAAAGGAGTGAAAATCAGAGAGAGGCCGGGAAAAATGAAAGAGAAAAAGAAAATCAAAATTCGGCCATTGAGAGAAAATGTCACGACCCGCTTCCCTAAAATGGAGGTGAGACGTGAAAAGGTCCGCACGAGAGTGGAGCTGTGAAGCCCCAAACCCGATAAGCGTCAATAAAACATAAGCAGGTCCCTGTAACCACAAACGGAACAACAATAATAACACAAGGAGAGACAGAAATAAAATCTCAAATCTCAGAATTTGTCCAACATGAAAATTTAGTCCAACATCCAGAAAAGCCACCAGGCTAAAAGAAAGAGTCTAAAGGCCCAGAACAAGGCCAACAAAAGGGGACAACATAACGAAGTATTGGTGCCACGCACCGACAACAAAACAGTCTAAACAACAACACAAACAGTCTCTACGACTGATCGCCCGTGTCCACGAAGTCCTCGTCAAACACAGGCTCGGGCTCGGCGTCTGCAAACATCTCGTCCTCAACAACGAACTCAGGCTCAGGATCTAACACGTGTCACCCAAAAGAGTAAAGGGGCACATATCAGCAAGTCTAAAAGACTTGGGCAAGGAAACTGAAAAGGAAGGCAAACTAACAACCTAGCAGTTATAGTATGCATGACATGGCAGTTATGGTATGAGTGCACAAGTAAGACATGGTGAAACAATAAGTGCAAGAGAATAATTTATCAGGGCATGTCAAGAGTAGCCAAGCTACTAATAATCTCAATCTTTTCACTAGTCACGTTTCAAGTTGTTTGTAGATGTTTACGCCTTACAGCTGAACTGTTGGCCATTCACACTGATTGGCCACTTAACACTACCCCAGAACCCGGAGTTTACGCCTTACAACTGCAGTTGCTGATCGGGCAGACTCCCAGTTGAATGGCCGCTTAACTCTTACCCCAAAACCCACGTGTAAACGAGCCAGGGTCCCTGTACACGATGCTCAGTAAATGAGCCAGGGTTGCCCCGCACAAGAGCTCGTTTCCTGGATCACAAACCAGGAGCGTATTTCATTTGGCATAGGGGTGCACCTAGCCTCAATCATTTCACAAGGTGTAGCGGAGCTACGCAATCACGGGAACACTTAAAGAATGTAATGACATGACAATTAATTCGCGTACTGTTAATGGAAATTAAACATGAAATGGTAGTTGTGCAACATGATAATGCCGGATCTAGCTTCGTTGTCAAGCTAGTTCCTAAAATTGCGCCTAGGCGAGTATCATTTTGTCGCCTAGTCTCTTTTACGACTACAACAAGCAAATGGCCTAAGACGTGGCCCAAAACCCTAAGTGGAAAGTTTCACTTGCCTAGCACCGAGGATGCCGATCAACGAGGCCATCACACAAATGCTAACTACGGAGATGAGATCGCTGCCATGGCAAAACAATATTAGAACAACATCCAACCTAGTTTTATTACGGTTTCACAAAAACACAATGGGTTATGAGGATATTAAGAGATCGATTTATTACTGAATCGTTAGCGGAAGAACGATGCCGAGCAAGCACGGCGACGGAAGAAACGATCCGGGGAACCTACGGTTCAGATCTGGAAATGGATGGAGAAACTTGGAGAAATGTGGTTTTGGGGATTTTGGGGGTTGGAGATGGCCTAGGGCATGGTAGTTGGCCTAAATGGAGAGGGGGAGAGGCTTTTGATGAAGGAGGAAGGCTAGAGGAAGGTTGGGGAAGATCAGAGGTCAATGGGGAAGGAAAGAAGCCAGGAGAAGAGAAAGAAAGAAAAGAAACGAAGTGGGGTTTAAATAGAAAACGACCTGGCAGCTGCCCAGAAATTAGGGTTTCAACACTGATTAGTCGGTCAAAGAGCAACCTCTGACCGACTACTTCGGAAACTAGTCGATCGGTTGACCAACGCAGACCGACTAAGTCCAAACAGTAACTCCTGTACAAAAATAGGATTTAGATTTAGTCGGTCAAAGAACAACTACTGACCGACTAGTTTCGAATCTAGTCGGTCGACGAACGTTCTTAGACCGACTAAGAATGAATAGTACTTGGTATCAAAAATGATCATAGAGCTAGTCGGTTAAAGAACGATTGCTGGCCGACTAGTTTGCAACCTAGTCAGTCGACAAATGTTCTTAGACCGACTAACGATAAACAGTAACTCCTATACAATTAACAAAGCCCACTAGTCGGTCCATGAAGGTTTGCCGACCGACTAAATCGTCATCTAGTCGGTCGGTTCCCCTTATTAAACCGGCTAACGTGCACAGAAAGTTCCGAAATGGAGCGCGAAGGTCCGTGATCGATTCCTAAGACTCCTAGGCTTTATCTAACAATAAGATATGACCGATATGAAGCCCGTCACGAATGACTTACTCCAAAATCGACGATTCCAAGGAAGAAGCTAGAAAATCACGACGAAACGATCGAAAATGAAAGCTACGGAGACGAAAACCACGCATAAGGAGAAAATCCACCAAAACATATATATAATATAAATAATCCAGATACATGAAAACCATTCGTTACATCCTCCCCAACTTAAGAAAAATTCCGTCCTCGGAATTTCCCAACACTCACGTGTCCGGAAACAAAAGTGGGAAACGCTCTCACATCTCATCCGCGTTCTCCCAAGTAGACTCTCCTGGCGAGCCGTGTCGCCACATCACCCTCACAAGATTGACAACCTTGTTCCGAAGTGACTTCTGACGCCTGTCCAGAATCAGCACTGGCTGCTGGTCATACGTCATATCAGGACGAACGGTAATCTCCGAGAAATCCACAGCATGAGATGGATCGCTAATGTATCGACGAAGATGTGACACATGGAAAACATTGTGAACTCCTTCCAAAGACGACGGCAAGGCTAAGCGGTAGGTTACCTCGCCAACTTTCTCCAGAATGCTAAACGGTCCAATGTATCGCGGGCTCAACTTCCCTCACTTCCCAAAGCGAATCACACCATGATTCGGGGAAATCTTCAAGAACACATGGTCGCCCGGCTGAAACTCCAAAGGACGGCGTTTAGCATCTGCCCAATGCTTAAAACGGTCCTGAGCAATCCTCAACCTCTCCTGAATTTTCCTGACAACATCCACGGCCTCCACAATCATCTCAGGTCCCAACAGCTCCCGATCACCAACGTCATCCCAACTCAATGGCGATCGACATTTCCTCCCATAAAGAGCGACGAAAGGCGACATGCCATTACTCGCCTGGAAGCTGTTGTTGTAGGAAAACTCTACCAGATGTAGATTGTCTTCCCACGAACCCTTGAAATCCAACATGCACGCCCTCAGCATGTCCTCCAAGATCTGAATCGTCCTCTCGGACTGACCATCCGTCTGCGGATGGTACGCCGTGCTGAAACTCAGACGCGTACCCAAACTCTTCTGCAAACTCTGCCAGAACTGAGATATGAACCTCGTGTCCCTGTCTGACACGATACTCACGGGGACTCCGTGAAGTCGTACGACCTCCTGCACGATTCACGTTACATCACTATCTAAACTAGGAAAAGGAAATAAAACGGAGAGCAAAAGAATTTACCTCCATATATCTCCTCGCTAGCGCCTCAGTGGACTGTCCCACTCGGAATGGAATAAACTGCGCAGATTTGGTCAACTGATCTACGATCACCCAAATCGCGTCATTCTGCTTCGGACTCCGAGGTAGTCCAGTCACGAAATCCATAGTGATGTGTTGCCATTTCCACTCTGGAATCGGAAGCGGTTGTAGCAACCCTGCCGTACGCTGATGCTCCGCCTTCACTTGCTGGCAAACCAAGCACTTGGCTACACTCCGAGCCACGCTCCTCTTCATACCATGCCACCAAAAATTCAGACGAAGATCCTTGTACATCTTGGTCCCACCAGGATGCACAGAATACGGCGAACTATGTGCCTCCACCATCAACTCCTCTCTAATATCCCCAGCTGGCACACACAACCTAGCTCCAAACCTCAGCGAGCCATCCTCATGAATCAAAAATTCAGTCCGCAGACCGGCTTCCACCTGCTCCCGAATCTTCACCAGCTTCGGATCCTCGGCCTGGCCAGCCTTGACCCGATCCACGATCGTCGACTGTATCTGCATACACATTAACGAAGAAGCCTCTCCAGGAAGAACAATCTCAACACCAGACTCGCAAAAATCCTGCTGCAATCTCCACTGCGAGGTCAAAATCATCACCGCTAGAAGCCTACTCAGCGCATCAGGAACCACATTCACCTTGCCAGGGTGATACCGCAAATCAATCTCATAATCCTCCATGAGTTCCAACCATCGACGCTGTCGCATGTTGAGCTCCTTCTGAGTAAAAATATACTTCAAGCTTTTGTGATCGGTGAAGATCTTCACTTTCTCACTCAGCAGGAAGTGCCTCCAAATCTTGAGCGCAAACACAACAGCAGCCAACTCCAAATCGTGCATCGGGTAATTCTTCTCATGAGTCTTGAGCTGACGCGAAGCATACGCCACAACGTGCCCGTGCTGATGCAACACACAACCGAGACCCTTTCCAGAAGCATCACAAAAGATCTCAAATCCACCGCTGCGATCAGGCACAACAAGAATAGGGGCAGTCGTCAATCTCTCCCTCAGAACACCAAAGGCATTCTCACAATCACCCGACCAAACAAAAGGTACATCCTTCCGCGTCAATCTGGTCATCGGTTTGGCAATACGGGAAAAGTCCTTAATGAAGCGTCGATAGTAACAAGCAAGCCCAAGGAAACTCCGGATCTCAGACGCTGACTGCGGAACAGGCCACTCTCTGATGGTCCTGATCTTCTCGGGATCCACTGAAATACCATCTCCAGTCACCACATGCCCGAGAAAAGCAACTCTGTCCAGCCAAAACTCGCACTTCGAAAACTTAGCATACAGCCGATGCTTCCTCAAAATCTCCAACACCGTCCTCAAGTGCGAGGCATGCTCCTCCTCCGACTTTGAATAGATCAGAATGTCGTCAATAAAGATAACGACAAACTTATCCAAAAAGTCGTAGAAGATCAGATTCATCAGATTCTTGAAAACTGCGGGTGCATTGGTTACACCGAAAGGCATAACCACAAACTCGTAGTGTCCATACTTCGTCCTGAACGCTGTCTTCGGAACATCTCCCTTCTTCACCTTCAACTGATGATAACCACTCCTCAGATCCAACTTCGAAAACACCCTCGAACCTCCAAGCTGATCAAAAATATCATCGATGCGAGGCAACATGTATTTATTCTTGATGGTCACCGCATTCAACTCCCGATAGTCCACGCACATGCGACGCGAACCATCCTTCTTCTTCACCAGCAGCACCGGTGCTCCCCACGGAGACACACTAGGATTTATATAACCCTTCTGCAAAAGCTCATCCAGCTGCTTCCGCAATTCCTCTAACTCAGCGGGTGCCATACGATAAGGCGCCTTCGAAATCGGTTGCGCTCCCGGAATAAGATCAATAGAAAATTCCAGAGCTCGATCAGGTGGCAGACCAGACATCTCCTCGGGGAAGACGTCATCAAAATCTCGCACCACAGCTGGCCTCTCCAGCTCCATCTGCATAGCCACAATCTCCACCGGCCTGGCCCGAAACCTGACAGGACCAAGCGAGCTGCTACCTCGGCTGAACTCAAATACTGGATGTCCGGGAATCTCGAACACCACCTCCTTCCTCCGACAGTCGATCGTAGCATAGAAGCTCGCAAGCCAATCCATCCCAAGGACCGCATCATAGTTGATGATGTCATGGACAATGAAATCAGCGTAAAGCTCATGTCGACAGATCACCAACGGGCAAGAATTGCAACCAAGATGCACCGAGACCACGCCATTCCCTGTAACGATATTTCAACTCTTGGAAAGAGGGGACGTCGACAAGAAATGCTTCTCCACGAAGCTCTGAGAAATAATGCACATCGATGCACCTGAGTCAAAGAGAACTCGTGCAGGAAATGTGCACACCAAAATCACACCTACAAACAGTCTAACAATCAAGCCCTAGTCTAGCAAACAACCATATGCAAGCAAACAACATAATCTAACAAACAGGGCCAAATAAGAAAGGAATAGCTAGAAGGAGAGTTACCTGTGATAACCTCATCCACAGTCTCGCTCTCCACAGCAGTCATCAGAAAAGCCTGCCTCCTTGGCGGAAAAGCCTGCTGAAAGGCCTGCCTCTGAGGGACAAGAGCTGCTCCACGACCGGCAGGAACAGGCACTCTCTGCTGCAACGGCTGTGCTGCAACAGGTGCCCTCCGCAACTGATTCGCATGCTGACAATCCTTCACGACATGAGAAGCATCACCATAAACCAAACACTGGCCCAGAAACTTCCTACACTGATCCTTGATGTGGCCAGACTTGCTGCAGAAATGGCAAGTCTTCTGATTAGGCCCTCCTGGCCTCTTGAACTGCACCGGATGATTAGGCTTGAAACCAGGTCTAACCACCGCCCTGGCCTGCTCCATAGGCCTCTTCCCAGCACCAGAAACATGTCCTCTCCTCTGACTCAGGTTCAGCTCCTGCCTCCTCGCAGTGACCAGAACCTTCTGATAAGAGTCCAAATCAGAGGAAGACACAAAACTCTGAAGCTCCAAAGCAAGCCCCTGCAGGAACCTCTGAGCCCTCTCATCAGCATCCTGCACCATCTTCGGTGCGAACCGACTCAGCCTAGTGAACTCTTGGTGGTACAGATCCACCGTCAAGCTCCCTTGCTTCAGATCAATAAAGCGCTGCAGCATCTCCTTCTTAGCAGCCTTCGGAAAGAACTCCTCATCAAATCTGGACTTAAAGGTAGCCCAAGCTATCGGCTCCACCAGCATCTTCTCTTCCGCATCCCACAAGTTCCGAGCATTATCCTTGAGTTTCCTCTTCGCCAAATCAACCCATCCAGCCGGGGTGATCTTGACCATCTTCAAGTTATCCTCAATGTTCCGAATCCACTCATCGGCAGCCAGAGGACCCTCAGACCCAACAAAATTTGCGGGACCCAGCTCCCGAAATTGCTTCGCTCCCGGCTCGGAGCGAGGGGCATCCTGGATTGCCCGACCAGCTCGAACAACTGGAGCATTCTGGACTTGCAGGAGCACGCCCTGCTGCACTTGCATCATCTGAAGCATCATCCACATCATCTCTCCATTGGTGGGTTCCCTCTCAGGCTCCTCGTCATGAGGGGGTGCACCACTACCTCCACCTCGGGTGAATCGCCTTCCTGCCATCTAATGACACAGAAAACGAAACAATTAGACTCATAGCTTATGACTCGGATGTCGAACTTAGTTTATTGGACATTCTAATATTATTATCGTTATTCCGATATTCGCAATTACAGAAAGGACCTGCATGGGCCACCAACAAAACCTGTCACGACCCGCTTCCCTAAAATGGAGGCGAGACGTGAAAAGGTCCGCACGAGAGTGGAGCGGTGAAGCCCCAAACCCGATAAGCGTCAATAAAACATAAGCATGTCCCTGTAACCACAAACGGAACAACAACAATAACACAAGGAGAGACAGAAATAAAATCTCAAATCTCAGAATTTGTCCAACATGAAAATTTAGTTCAACATCCAGAAAAGCCACCAGGCTAAAAGAAAGAGTCTAAAGGCCCAGAACAAGGCCAACAAAAGGGGACAACATAACGAAGTATTGGTGCCACGCACCGACAACAAAACAGTCTAAACAACAACACAAACAATCTCTACGACTGATCGCCCGTGTCCACGAAGTCCTCGTCAAACACAGGCTCGGGCTCAACGTCTGCAAACACCTCGTCCTCAACAACGAACTCAGGCTCAGGATCTAACATGTGTCACCCAAAAGAGTAAAGGGGCACATGTCAGCAAGTCTAAAAGACTTGGGCAAGGAAACTAAAAAGGAAGGCAAACTAACAACCTAGCAGTTATAGTATGCATGACATGACAGTTATGGTATGAGTGCACAAGTAAGACATGGTGAAACAATAAGTGCAAGAGAACAATTTATCAGGGCATGTCAAGAGTAGCCAAGCTACTAACAATCTCAATCTTTTCACTAGTCACGTTTCAAGTTGTTTGTAGATGTTTACGCCTTACAGCTGAACTGTTGGACATTCACACTGATTGGCCGCTTAACACTACCTCATACCCCAGAGTTTACGCTTTACAACTGCAGTTGCTGATCGGGCAGACTCCCAGTTGAATGGCCGCTTAACTCTTACCCTAAAACCCACGTGTAAATGAGCCAGGGTCCCTGTACACGATGCTCAGTAAATGAGCCAGGGTTGCCCCGCACAAGAGCTCGTTTCCTGGATCACAAACCAGGAGCGTATTTCATTTGGCATAGGGGTGCACCTAGCCTCAATCATTTCACAAGGTGTAGCGGAGCTACGCAATCACGGGAACACTTAAAGAATGTAATGACATGACAATTAATTCGCGTACCATTAATAGAAATTAAACATGACATGGTAGTTGTGCAACATGATAATGCCGGATCTAGCTTCGTTGTCAAGCTAGTTTCTAAAATTGCGCCTAGGCGAGTATCATTTCATCGCCTAGTCTCTTTTACGCCTACAACAAGCAAATGGCCTAAGACATGGCCCAAAACCCTACGTGGCAAGTTTCACTTGCCTAGCACCGAGGATGACGATCAACGAGGCCGTCACACAAATGCTAACTACGGAGACGAGATCGCTGCCATGGCAAAACAATATTAGAACAACATCCAACCTAGTTTTATTAGGGTTTCACAAAAACACAATGGGTTATGAGGATATTAAGAGATCGATTTATTACCGAATCGTTAGCGGAAGAACGATGCTGAGCAAGCACAGCGACGGAAGAAACGATCCGGGGAACCTACGGTTCAGATCTGGAAATAGATGGAGAAACTTGGAGAAATGGGGTTTTGGGGATTTTGGGGGTTGGAGATGGCCTAGGGCATGGTAGTTGGCCTAAATGGAGAGGGGGAGAGGCTCTTGATGAAGGAGGAAGGCTAGAGGAAGGTTGGGGAAGATCAGAGGTCAAGGGGGAAGGATAGAAGCCAGGAGAAGAGAAAGAAAGAAAAGAAACGAAGTGGGGTTTAAATAGAAAATGACCTGGCGGCTGCCCAGAAATTAGGGTTTCGACACTGATTAGTCGGTCAAAGAGCAACCTCTGACCGACTAGTTCGGAAACTAGTCGGTCGGTTGACCAACGCAGACCGACTAAGTCCAAACAGTAACTCCTGTACAAAAATAGGATTTAGATTTAGTCAGTCAAAGAACAACTACTGACCGACTAGTTTCGAATCTAGTCGGTCGACGAACATTCTTAGACCGACTAAGAATGAATAGTACTTGGTATCAAAACTGATCATAGAGCTAGTCGGTTAAAGAACGATTGCTAACCGACTAGTTTGCAACCTAGTCGATCGACAAATGTTCTTAGACTGACTAACGATAAACAGTAACTCCTGTACAATTAACAAAGCCCACTAGTCGGTCCATGAAGGTTTGCCGACCGACTAAATCGTCATCTAGTCGGTCGGTTCCCCTTATTAAACCGGCTAACGTGCACAGAAAGTTCCGAAATGGAGCGCGAATATTCGGGATCGATTCCTAAGACTCCTAGGCTTGATCTAACAATAAGATATGACCGATATGAAGCCCGTCACGAATGACTTACTCCAAAATCGACGATTCCAAGGAAGAAGCTAGAAAATCACGACGAAACGATCGAAAATGAAAGCTACGGAGACGAAAACCACACATAAGGAGAAAATCCACCAAAACATATATATAATATAAATAATCCAGATACATGAAAACCAGTCGTTACAGAAAAGCAGAGAGAAACAAAAGAATTTCTATGCAAAAATTAGTGAAGTTAAGAGAGCAATGTTTTCAAATCAGCCGATGATTGTACTTTTGTACAAAGAGGCATTTTTAAATACTAACAAACTTGACCTTGCTTTGCCTACTTCTGTTGTTTCTCATTTGCAGGAGTATGTGGATGTTTTTCCTGAAGAAATACCATATGGGTTACCTCCAATCCGTGGGATTGAACATCAGATTGATTTTGTTCACAATACAACGATTCCAAACCGACCAGCCTATAAGAGCAATCTCGAGGAGACAAAGGAACTTCAACGGAAGGTAACAGAGTTGTTGGAGAATGGGTACGTGAGGAAGAGCATTTGCCCATGCACTATTTCAGTTTTACTTGTACATAAGAAGGATGAGATGTGGAGAACGTGCGTTGATTGCTGAACCATCAACATCATAACGGTAAAGTATTGTCATCATATTCCTCACTTAGGTGATATGTTAGAAGAGCTGCATGGTTCTTGTGTGTTTTCTAAAACTGTGCTGAAGCTAATCTTGGAACTCAGAGATTGGATTTGGTTGCATTTGATAAATAAGAGATTTCCAGAACAAAGACGCTCAAAATTGCTTCCAAGGGGAGATGATCCTTTCCAAGTCCTAGAGCACTTCAATGACAACGCTTACAAGCTAGATTTACCTGGTGAGTATAATGTAAGTGCTACATTTAATATTACTAATTTGAGTCCTTTTGATGTATGTGATGATTTGAGTACAAATCTTTTTCAAGAGGAGGGGAATGATGCAAATCATAGCATAACTTCAAATGATTAAGTTCAAACTTCAAATGATCAAGTTCAAGTTTCAATTGGACCAATTATCTGATAGCGAGCAAAGAAGTTCAAAGATGTACTCAACGAGTTGATTCAAGATATTTGGGCTCAAGCAAATTCATGGAGGTCCATTGATCATGAGCCATGTGTTCAACAAAGATGGCTCAACATGACTTAAGTTCTAGATGAATCCGACTACAGCTAGCTTAAATTCTGCAAATAAATTGGCATGCTTTGGATTACTCTTTTTGGAAGGTTTGCATGCCAATTTCCTCTTTTTGGAAGGCTTGCATACCAAAATACCATATTTGGAAGGCTTGCATGCCTATATAATTATTTTCCTCTTTTTATGGAATGCAAGCCTTCTATAAAAAGAGGAAAGTAATTATATAGGCATGCAAGCCTTCCAAAAAGCTTGCATGCCAAAATACTCTATTTGGAAGGCTTGCATGCCTAGATATTTAGTTTCCTTTTCTATTTTTAGCATGTGATCGGCCAATTAATGGGTTGATTTGTAGCCATACTTTTAGCCGAAAATTTAGGACCTTTTCTTGTAATTTTGAGCCAATTAAAAGGCATATAAGCAATTGAAAAAAAGGAGTTGATTTTTCAGTAAAATTTCTGAGAGAATTTCTCTTTGGTTCTTTGACGAACTATTTGAACTTATCAGAGTTTTCCGTGGCATTCACTATCAACTTATCAAATGGATTTCCACCACCGTTTGTGGTGTCTTCCTTAAACCGAGGTTCTTGTTTGCAATAAGCAACGTGTCGAGGTCATCTATAACAAGGTTCTTGCTTTTGTCATACAACGGGTCGAGGTCTCCATTCAAATTCTGATTACAGAATGATCTTGGGTTCCTCTTCGTTGTCGGGTCTCGTCATTCCTAACGGGGTTCACATCACAAACTGTTTTGTATAAATAGTGAACATTTTTAGAGTATGTTAAGCTGTTTTTGCTGTAGCTAAAACTCTTAGAGCTATTTTGGGGAACTCCCTTTTGGTAATTTCTTTTGCATTCCATTTCTTTGTTTGTGGTTGGATTTTCTTGATTTCTTTACCATTACTCTTATTTCTTTTGCTCTCTCTATTGAAATTAATTTCATGCAATTTGACTGGTTAGATATGTCTAACTCTATTGCTATCATAATTAGAGCTTTTGCCATGCTAGAGTAGTGTGTTTCTAGGGCTTAGGGATAAACCATAGGTTCCTAGGGATCGGATGTTAGGTTAGCCCCCGTCAAATCAATCTAGGGTTGTCATATGGTGGTTTGAACTAGGGTTTTGGGGGATTAGCCTTTGGATCGGAGTATCGCGAAGGCGGCTCCATATCCTAGGGAGAATCCCCACGAATTTGATTTGGGCTTAGTGGCCGTCTCTAGAGTTCGTGTTCACGAGAGTGACTCGAGAGCTAGGGCAGCCACCAGTTATCGATCCACTAACCGATGACTACAAAAGTAGCTCGATCGCTTGAACCAACATGGCAATCCATAGATCACGAGAGTGGATACGAAATTGCAAGGCGAGACCGACTACGAGAACACGGTTTCGCATATGGATGCGTTAGACAAGTAGGAACAACGTAAGTAAAATACTCGTTCTTATCTATGGATGTGACACTCTACCCTAATCCATCATCCGACGTAGAGCCATTTAACCTCGCATCCATGATCGAAGGGCCTAGCGGGGAATCCCGAAAGCCTTAGACGTTTAAATTCTAGTTATATCTCGATTTCTACAATCAACTCATCAATCAATCGTGACAACCACCGACCATACATCTCATCCTTCCATATAAAGCTAAGCATTAAACAATCGCCTCCCTGAGTTCGACAATCTTTCTATACTATAGCGAACCGTGCACTTGCGGTGATTCGCGTCCCCGTAGTGCAAACCTGGGGACCGAACAAGTTTTAGGCACCGTTTCTAGGGAGGCAACAGTTTGCTTTAGCTTTTGGTTGGAGAATGTTGGTTCCATCCATACTTAACACCCCACCACTTCTTTTTATTTTTTATTTTTTTCTTTTATTATTATTCTCTTATGACACTCTTCTTTTTTCGCTAACAAGTTCCACAATTTTCGTGAGTGCTTCTTCGCTGTGTGTTAACATCCCTCTTATTACATTGTTGTCTTCTCTTATTTTTTGCTGAAGATGGCGATCTCATGTTTCCAACAGACATTTTTGCATATTTTTCTGAGCTCGGAGCTATTTTATACAGTTAATTGATGATATGGATCTTTTTATTAACTGATAATTTTTATACCTAAGTTTGTATTCTCTTAATTTTTTTCAGATGAAGATGGCGATCTCCCGGTTCCGACGACATTTTTTGCGGATTTTTCAAACCTCGAGCCTATTTTCTATATTTTCTGGAAGATATGGTTCTTTTTAGTAAATAATATGATTTTATGGGCCTAATTTTATCTTCTCTTATTTATTTCATTGAATATGGCGATCTCCCGGTTCCAATAGACCTTTTTACGAATTTTTCTTAGCTCTGGGCAATTTTCTACATTTTACTGTAAGACATGGATTTTTATATTAAATGATATAATTTTTATAGCCTAATTTTGTCTTGTCTTATTTTTCAGGTCATCTTCCGATTCAAATAGAATTTTTTGCGGATTTTTCTGAGATCTGGCATATTTTCTACATTTTTAAAAGATATGGATCATTTTATTAAATGATATGATTTTTTGGCCTTATTTTGTCTTCTTTTATTTTTCTGTGAAAGATGGCGATCTCCCGGTTCTAATGGATATTTTTGCAGATTTTTATGAGATCGGGACTATTTTCTACAGTTTATTGAAGATATGTATCTTTTTATTAAATTATATGATTTTTACTGCCTAATTTTGTCTTCTCTTATTTTTAATTTGAAAACTCGATCTCCCAGTTCCAACAGAAATTTTTGCTGATTTTTCTGAACTTTGGTCTATTTTCTACATTTTCTATAAGATATGAATCTTTACATTAAATGATATGATTTTTATGTCCTAATTTTGTCTTCTCTAATTTTTTTCCGTTGAAGATGGCAAACTCCCGGTTCCGACAGACATTTTCTCTGAGCTACGGGCTATTTTCTACCTTTTTCTATAAGATATGAATCTTTATATTAAATGATATGATTTTTATTGCCAAATTTTGTTGTCTCTTATTTTTTAGTTGAAGATGGTGATCTCCTGGTTCCAGCAGATATTTTTGCGTATTTTTCTGAGCTTGTGGCAATTTTTCTAAATTTTCAGGAAGATATGGATCTTTTTATTAAATGATAAGATTTTTCGGCCTAATTTTGTATTCTCTTTTTTTTAAGTTGTAGCTGGCGATCTCTCGTTTCTAACAGATATTTTTGATTATTTTTTGTGCTCGGAGCTACTTTTCTACAATTTATTTATGATATATATCTTTTTTATATGATATGATTTTTATTGCCTAATTTTGTATTCTTTTATTTTTTTTCGTTGAATATGGAGATCTCCTAGTTTGAACGGACCTTTTTGCGATTTTTTCTGAGCTTCGAGCAATTTTGTAAATTTTCTGTAAAATATGGATCTTTAAATTAAATGATATAATTGTTATAGCCTAATTTTGTCTTCTAATATTTTTCTTCGCTCAGGTCTATTTTCTTTATTTTACGGAAGAAATGGATCTTTTTTAAATTATATAATAATTTTTATATCGTAATTTTTCTTCTTTTATTTTTCAATTAAGTATGGCAATCAGCCGGTTCTAACAGATATTTTTTCGGATTTTTCTAAACTTGAGACGATTTTTCTACATTTTCAGTGAGATCAGGATTTTTATTAAATGATATGATTTTTGGCCTAATTTTGTCTTCATTTATTTTTTCGTTTAAGATGGCCATCTCCCAATTCTAATAGACATTCTTAGCTCCGAGCTGTTTTCTACATTTTCTGGAAGATAAAAATATTTTTATTAAATGATATGATTTTTATAGCCTAATTTTGTCTTGTCCTATATTTAAATTAAACATGGCGATCTTCATGTTCTAACAAATATTTCTGCGGATTATTCTGACCTCAGGAAGATTTTCTAAATTTTCTGGAAGATATGGATCTTTTTATTAAATTTGATGCTTTTTGGCCTAAGTTTGTCTTCTCTTATTTTTAAGTTGAAGATGGCAATCTCCAGGTTCCAACAGACATTTTGCGGATTTTATGGGCTCGGTGCTATTTTCTACATTTTATCCAGATCTTCATTTATTTTTTCGTTTAAGATGGAGATCTCCCGATTCTAATAGACATTCTGAGCTTCGGGCTGTTTTCTACATTTTCTGGAAAATATGAATCTTTTTATTAAATGATATGATTTTATAGCCTAATTTTGTCTTCTCTGATAACTAAGTCGAACATGGCGATCTCCCGGTTCTGACGGATTTTTTGCGGATTATTCTGATCTCAGGGCTATTTTCTAAATTTTCTGGAAGATAT
>CM061134.1:100252264-100300092 GCA_030789695.1 Scilla litardierei | reverse complement strand
AAGAAATAGAAGATATCATGAATGGATAATAATGGATAATAATGAAACATATAATCTGCACCAGTTAGGTCATATTCCATGGATTGCATACATGGACACCAACTTTCTTTGAGGGAGAATCCTTTAAAAATAAGACATGAAATTCTCTTGTCCATTGGGTGGCTTAATGGTTCATTCAAGAATCAAATAAATTTTCTGAAGATTTCTGTAGCAGCTTAACACTTAGCATAAAGTTTTTTTTTGATGGGATCAATTCTATGAAATACTGAAATGAACACCCCAAATGACATGAACATACTGATCTACAACTTTACACACTGACAGTTTGCCAATAGTATTATCTTAACTGTATTTTTTAAATGTATTGCGAAATAATGATACTGTTTGTTTAACTTAAGGTTGGTGTACAAATGTTAACTTTCCACATGTTTATTGGATCTTGGGGTGTCATAACTTTATACAGTAGATTAGTGTTATATTACTTGCACTTGAAATTTAATGTCATCTATTTGATAAACCAACTATCTACTGTATAATGGGTTAATACTTTATTATTAAAACATACAGTACATATAGTGGGTGTCAAACAATCTTTGCGCCAATTTAATTAGGTCTCTTTCTTCTTCATCACACGCGCTCAAAGTGTCAATACCCAGTTCCCTGCACAATATGGAAAAATCATAAAGCGATGAGATTTTTATTAAGAATTCTTTTATTTCTTTGGTGAATTGAGGCGATACGATTTCGTAGACATTACCCAATAAATTAGGGGTAATTTTTGCTACTTTCTTAGACAATGGGGACTTAGTTCAGTCATGCCCATGGTACATGCAAAAGCCATATAATTGTACATTGCATCTTTCATCATGCTAATTTTCAATGTGGAACTCTTCATCTATGAATATGTGGGTGTAGTCATACTTTTGTTGTTCGTCATTGCAACATGTACTTAATGCTACACCTAAGGGTATCGTAGATGGTGTAAGAGGCACTACTCACCTGTGGAACAGCTAACCTCTCTAGGTTCGCAGCATAAGGCATGTGAACATCAGCTCCAGCAATCCTCTCCACATGGGCATTAATGTATTCGAAGCTTTCTTCAATTACAGACATGTTGTTCATCAAATCAGGCTCAATAAGTCAGATACAATATTGGGCGGAACAAATAAATAAATACACCAACTGGTACACATTCCTATAGAAACTAACCATATTTCAGCACCCACACCATGATGTGGGAAGCCTTCTTCAACAGTTACCAATCTGTTGGTTTTCCTAATAGATCCAAATAAATAAATACACCAAAATGATGCCCCCCACCACACGTGCAGACCGTGTGGCCTAGTATTGCTCCGATTTAAACTCCGACTACAGTCTTGTGGGTTGCCAGCTGCATTGAAACCAAAAAAACTCATTGAACATAGCAATTGGAATTATGATATTCACGTGCAAAAATTTATTGGAGTCGGATGTTTGATCAATACAAATGTTGGTTAGTTAGCAAGAGTAAATTGGTTACAGCAATAGTTGTTATCTGGCTACGTGCGCCCCATTCTGCCAAGAAAGTCTATATAAATAACTGCACAAAGTCAAATCACAATATTAGGGCATGCTTTCATAATGCCTCGTCAAAATTAGCATTGTGATAAGATATTCTCAGAACCATTTCAGAGATGGCTAGTTCTTCGCAGGAAAAAAGATTAGAAAGAAGGGGAAAAAGGAAACACACCTCTAAGAATAATTGGGGTACAAAATCTAGAAATGAAGCGGAGATGCGCTGATTTTCCTTGCCATGTCTCAAGCATCTCCTCCACCTGCAACATAATGGTTATAAAAGGTTATGCATTTAGAAAGGTTTAATACAGCGTCAAAATCAAATATTGGATCGAACACATTTTTCAAGTTCTCAAAAATTCATAGTACACTGAGAGGAATTATCAGGACAAATTTCATGTTCCCAGTGTCTCCAGTGTGAGTCTGTCCATGTTCTCAAAAAAAATTCAAGTTCTCAAAAATTCACATCGCTTTGGCAGTATGTTCCAGCTTGCCTCACAACGTGACAGCCGTGACACTTTCCTCCTTTTAGCTAATCTGAGCTTTGGCCATGCTCCATGCCTTGAGGTCTAATATCTTTACACTCTCAGTGCCATTGTTGAAGGCATAGGGGCGTGTGTTCCCCTTGGCTAGCAGCATCGGGTAAACCCGAGATGTAGTGACCGTTCTGCCCTTCCCCCCGAAGCTCCTATCACCGAACGATCAATTTGTACAAGTGTTAAACAACCATAAAAAATCATGAAAACTCCAAGAAAAACTGAACGAATTGGTCAAGAAAGCAAAAGTTTTTTTAAAGCACACCAGGGTTCTCAATGATATTAGATCTCCAAATGCTGGCTTGTATACGTTCTCGCTCAAAGATGAACTGTTTTTAATTATATCATTCATGGATGAACTATTATTCATCAGATGAAACTTGGAAGTTAACAATGATTTGAAAAAAATTCATACCTCCTTGGATCAACACACAGTAGAACATCGTATTTACCACCGTCGCTGTAGACTCTGAAATGAATCGTTGTAGGTTCTTCCAAATTGCCCGAAGCCAGAATCGAAAACCCGAAAGAGCCGAGCCCTTCGTTGACATTGGCACCCTTTTCACGGCAAAGCTTCACCGGGTCTACCACCCAGTTCTGTTGGAATGGCTCTGCTCTCCTCAAACTCAGACTCGGCAAATCAAATTCAACTCCAGCGTCTGCCTATTGATCCCAAATTTTTCAATAATATTTTAGCTAAGTTTTGAATGTCTCGATAATTATTAATTAAATAAAGAAAATTTGCTAAGATGTCAGATTGAGATGCGTCAATTCCTTCGATTTCTTCTTGGTGTCCGGGTCTGAGCTCAATGTCCTGCTTCTAAACTTGACCCCTTCGAATAGATTTGATATCATCCACAAGGCACTGTATTATTTTGATAATTTCATGTTTGCTTTGCAAATAATTTCATGTTCTGATAATTATTGATAATTTTTTCAAAAAATTCACATTACATCGTAAAGACAATTTTCTCACCAGGATTCGAGCCAGTCTGCCCATGTCCCCAGTGCAAGCTCGAACCCTTCACTGCCATGGATGTATTGCTCAGCTTGTAGAATGCATCGCTTGCCTTGTCTACCAGGGCGCGGTATTGGATTGATGCAACAACATTGAAAAAAAAGAACTCGTATGACAATTATGCCAAGTACCTAGAGTGAAGTACAAATCTCGGGGAAAAGATACAAATTTTGGATCAAACAAATCTGAATGACGAAGGAAGCCAGTAGTATACTAAGCCCTAGGAATAATTATCTTCTAGAATCTGATGGGGGAAAAAGCCAACAGACTGAGATTTACCTTTGAAATTACCTTTAAAGGCTTTGTAAAGATCAACTGGCTCCTTTCTTCAAGGGTAGAGTCGATTCCTAGCCGTGACTCTCTCGAGGCTGGCGGATGATGTCGATGCCCTGGCTCTTGAGGCTGGCGGATCAAGATGCCCATCTGCGCTTGACGATGGCGGATGCTGTCTATTCCCTAGCTCTTGAGGAAGCGGAAAGGGGAAGAAGAGTCTTTTGCGAAAACTGTTAATGATTTTAGTATATTTTACAGCTCTTTTGGGAAGAGACGACTTGCTGCAAACATCTGCTGCTCTCCCCCCAAAAACACGCATGTTGCTCTCCCCCAGGTCAAGCAACCAGTAAAGTGGGACCCACAATCAAATAGGGGGCTGTTTTCCAAGAAAATATTTAATTCAAAATACAAACTCTTTATCTCAATCTTCATCTAAACCATTCATTTTCCTAGCATTAATCCTGGCCGTCTTTCTATCAAACCCTTTGTCCTAGTCAGCTTGTCCTAGTCAGCCATAGGATTCAAAAATCACTGTCAAATGTATAATAGACTAGTCATAACTAGTACCCGCAGGCACGGTTCATTTAAGATTTCCCCAGCGAAATCTTTGTTCACCAAAAAATTACTTATACAACCAAAATTTAAAAGAACAACACATTAGCGTAAAAAAATTTAGCGGCACAGGCACCTTCGACACGGGTATGTTCGGCATGGGCGCCTTCGACGTGGAACAAGAAATACGGCGTGGACGCCTTCGGTGCGAAACAAAAAATTAGGCACGAAAAAAAAAATTCGACACGGGCACTTTCGGCGAGGAACAACGCACGCGCCTTCCATCCCGAACAACAAATTCGGCACGGATGCCTTCGATGCAGAACAATGTACGATCGCTTTCGGTGCAGAGCAACAAATTCGGCGTAGGTGCCTTCGGTGCGAAACAACGCACGAGCACCTTCGGTGTGAAACAACAAATTCGATGCAGGCCCCTTCGGCACAGCACAACAGATGAGTGCCTTCGACACAGAACAAAAAATATGACTCAGGTGCCTTTTGCAAGGAATAACGTGCAAGCACCTTCAGCGCGGAACAACGAATTCAGCGTAAGTGCCTTCTACGCGGAACAACAAATTAGCGTAAGAAATTTAGCAAAAGAACAAATTCGGTGTAGAACAACGCGGGAGCGCATTTGGTATGGAACAACAAATTCAACAAGGGCACCTTTGGCACAGAACAACAAATTAGCGTAAAAAAATTGTGCGGGCACTGTTTTTAACGTGGACCCTTTGGCGCGGAACAACAAATTAGCGTTAAAAAATGCGCGGGTGCCTTCGGCACGAAACAACCTACCTTGGATTATTTTTTGGTGACGGTATTAACATGAATTTTTTTATGCTAGTTTTTTTCCTTTGTCTAATTTGATGGATCAGGTTTCTCCACAATCTTTTCCAAAACACTTTTAATTTTAAAGTTTTGGTTTCCAAGACACTTTTTCCCCCAAAATTTTTCACTCTTTCCCAGCAAAATTTTAATTTCGAAGTTTTGGTTCCTAAGACACTCCCCCCCCCCCCCAAATTTAAGTTTACCTACTAAAATTTTCACAAAATCCAATCTCATCCATTGATTTACCAAGATGAAATCTCATCCATTCTTTATCTTGTCCTAGTCAGCCCGAGAATTCAAAAAAGGTTGTCAAATGTATAATAGATGTAGAAAATAGCCCAGAGCTTAAAAAATCTGCACAAATGTAAATTAAAACCAGGAGATCGCCAACTTCAACTGAAAAAAGAGAAGACGAAATTAGGCCAAAAAATCATATCATTTAATAAAAATATCCATATCTTCCAGAAAATGTAGAAAATAGCCCCAAGCTAAGAAAAATCCGCAAAAATATCGGTTGGAATGGGCAGATCGCCAGCTTCAACAGAAAAATAAGAGAAGACAAATGTAGGGTACAAAATCATATCATTTAGTAAAAAGATCCTTATCTTTCATAAAATTTAGAAATTAGCACCGAGCTCATAAAAATCTGCAAAAATGTCTGTTGGAATGGGGAGATCACCATCTTAAACTGAAAAATAAGAGAATACAAAATTAGGCCAAAAATTATATCATTTAATAAAAGATCCATATATTCCAGAAAATTTAGAAAATAGCACTCAGGTCAGAATAATACGCAAAAATGTCCGTTGGAAACAAGTGATCGCCATCTTCAACTGAAAAAATAAGAGAGCACAAAATTAGGCCAAAAAATCATATCATTTAATAAAAAGATCCATAAATTACCGAAAATATAGAAAAATAAACTCGAGGTCAGAAAAATCCAGAAAAATGTCTCTTGGAACCGGGAGATCGCTATCTTCAACTGAAAAGTAAGAGAAGACAAAATTAGGTTATGAAAATAATCTCAATTAATATAAAGATTCAAATCATACAGAAAATGTATAAAATAGGCAGGAGCTCAAAAAATCCGCACATATGTCCGTTGGAACTAGGAGATCGCCATCTTCAACATAAAAAATAGAACACAAATCTAGGCCAAAAAAATCATATCATTTCATAAAAAGATACATATCTTCCAAAAAATGTAGAAAAATAGCATCAAGCTAAGAAAATCTACAAAAATGTCCGTTGGAACCGGGAGATTGCCATTTTCAACTAAAAAAATAAGAGAAGACAAACATATGCAGGCTATAAAAATCATATCATTTAATAAAAAGTTCTATATCTTCCCTATAATGTAGAAAATAACTCAAAAAATTAGCAAAAATGTTCGTTGGAACCGGGAGATCGCCATCTTAAACTAACAAATATGAGCAGACAAAATTAGGAAATAAAAATCATATCATTTAATATAAACATCCATTTCGTACAGAAAATGTAGAAAATAGCCGGGAGCACAACAAAATCTGCAAAAATGTTAATTGGAACGGGAGATCGCCATCTTCATCTAAAAAATAATACAAAACAAAATTAGGCCCAGAAATCATTTGATTTAATAAAAATATCTATATCTTCCAGAAAATGTTTAAAATAGGCTCGAGGTCAGAAATTCCGCAAAAATGTCAGTTAGGACTGGGAGATCGCCATCTTCAACTGAAAAATAAGAGAAGACAAACTTAAGCTATAAAAATCATATCATTTAATAAAAAGATCCATATCTTCAATTTTCAGTAGAAAATTGTGTCGAGCTCAGAAAATTCCACAAAAATGTCCGTTGTCACTGGGAGATCGCCATCTTCAACTGAAAAATATGAGAATATAAACTTCAGCTATAAAATCAGATCATTTAATAAAAATAATCATATCTTTCAAAAAAATGTAGAAAATAGCTCAGAGCTTAGTAAAATCCGCAAAAATGTCCGCTGGAACCGGGGGATCGCCATCTTCAACTAAAAAAGGGAAAACAAAATTAGGCCAAAAAATCATATCATTTAATAAAAAGATCCATATCTTTCATAAAATATAGAAAATAGCACGAAGCTCTGAAAAATCCATACAATTGTTCGTTGGAACCGGGAGATCGACATTTTAAAATAAAAAGAGAGAAGACAAATATAGGCCAAAAAATCGTATCATTTAATAAAAATATCCATATCTTATAGAAAATGTAGAAAATTAGTACAAAATTGGGAAAAGTCCGCAAAAATTCTGTTGGAACTAGTAGATCTCCATTTTCAACTGAAAAAATAAGGAAAGAAAAACGAAGGCTAGAAAAATCATCTCACTTAATAAAAAGATACATATCTACCAAAAAAATGTAGAAAATAGCACTGAGCTCAGAAAAATCCGCAAAAATATCAGTTGGAACCGGGAGATCGCCATTTTCAACTTAAAAAAAGAGAAGGCAAAATTAGGGCAAAAATCATATCCTTAAATAAAAAGATCCATACCTTCAGAAAATTTAGATAAAGCCCAAGGTGAGATTAATGCGCAAAAATGTCAGTTGGAATCGAGAGATCGCAATCTTCACATGAAAAATAAGAGAAGATAAAATTAGGCCAAAAAATCATATCATTTATTAAAAAGATACATAAATTCCCGAAAATGTAGAAAAATAGCCCCGAGCTCAGAAAAATACTTAAAATGTTCTTTGGAACCGGGAGATCGCCGTTTTCAACTGAAAAAAATAAGATAAGACAAAATTAGGATATAAAACTGTAGGAAATAGCCTGGAGCTAGAAAAAATCCGCGCAAATGTAAATTGGAACCGAATGATCGCTATCTTTAACCGAAAATATTGAAGATAAAATTAAGTAAAAATCATATCATTTAATAAAATATCCATATTTTCCTGAAAATGTAGAAAATTTCCCCAAGCTAAGAAAAATCCTCAAAAATGTTCGTTGGAACAAGTAGATCACCATCTTCAACTGATAAAATAAAAGAAGACAAATATGGGTAACAAAAATCATATCATTTAAAAAAAAGATACTTATCTTTCATAAAATGTAAAAAAAAGCATCGAGCTTATAACAATCCGCAAAAATGGTCATTGGAACCGGGAGATGGTCATCTTCAACTTAAAAATAAAAGAAGACAAAATTAGGCCAAAAATCGTATCATTTAATAAAAAGATTCATATCTTCTCAAATTTAGAATATAGTTCCAATATCAAAATAATACGCAAAATGTCCGTTAGGACCGGGAGATCACCATATTCAACTGAACAATAAGAGAAGACAAAATTAGGGCCAAAAAATCTAGTCGGTCTAAGAAGAAACACTAACAGACTAGTTTGAGAACTAATCGGTCGGTGAACCTTCTTGAACCAACTAAGATGCACCAGAAGCCAGGTAGAAGAGCGATAGGCTA
Organism: Scilla litardierei; assembly: GCA_030789695.1. Lineage (NCBI taxonomy): Eukaryota > Viridiplantae > Streptophyta > Magnoliopsida > Asparagales > Asparagaceae > Scilla > Scilla litardierei. Next base: position 100,291,899 of record CM061134.1, on the reverse strand, counting down.
AGGGACCCTATCTAATGGCTTCTACGGCATTCCTAGTAAATAGATAAGATAGTTAAGAGGGATACTAAGCAAGTATAACTCAAGGCTTAACATTCTATAAAGTAGAGCAGGAAGACAAAGAGATAAACCAGAAAAACCGTCTTCAAAGCTCTAACATGATGAGTCTGAATCTCTTGACTTCATCAACAAGTCCTTGAGCTTCAACGAAGCTTCAGGCACAATGATCATGCGCTCTAAAGAAGTCTTGAGATGTCGCTTGAGATCTACAAAGTAAATTGGCGACGATCCCCATAACTGTGCTCAAAGAGAATTAGTACACGATATTTATGTTTGTTCATCATTAAAACCAAATCAGGTGAATCAATACTCAACACTCTTATTTTTCAGTTGAAGATGGCGATCTCCACAATTCCAACGAACATTTTTATGGATTTTTCTGACCTCAGTGCTATTTTCTAAATTTTCTGGAAGATATTGATTTTTTATTAAATGAGATGATTTTTGGTCTACATTTTGTCTTCTCTTATTTTTCAGTTGAAGATGGCGATCTCCTAGTTCCAACGGACATTTTTGCGAATTTTTCTGAGCTGCTGACTATTTTCTACATTTTCTGTATGATATGAATCATTATATTAAATGATATGATTTTTATAACCTAATTTTGTCTTATCTTATTTTTAAGTTGAAGATGGTGATCTCTCGATTCCAACGGACATTTTTTGCGGATTTTTTCTGAGATTAGTGCTACTTTACTACATTTTCGGGAAGTTATGGATTTTTTCATTAATGATATGATTTTTTGGCTTAATTTTGTCTTCTCTTATTTTTAAGTTGAAGATTGCAATTTCTCGGTTCTAACGGACATTTTTGCAGGTTATTCTGACCTCAGGCTATTTTCTAAATTTCTGGAAGATATGGATCTTTTTATTAAATTATAGGGTTTTTCGCAAATTCATCCCTTAAATCTTGCATATTTTGATATCTGTCCCTTAATTCTTCGTATTTTGAGTTTAATCCCTCAAATCTTAAGCCGTTAACCTAAATAGTCACACATCCTATATTCTGTTAAATAGTTAGATTATTTAACGATTAATTAACAATTAGTGTTAAGTAACTAAGAATTAAGCCATACTGGGGATGGAGGCGGGGGAGGGGGAAGGCCGAGGCAGGGGGGCAAGGAGGGGGAGGTGGTGGTGGGAGGGGAGGCAGTTGGGGAGGAGGGGAGGAGGGGACGTCGGTTAGGAGGGGGAGGGGGTGGCGGGGAAGGGGGCAGGGGTGGCTCCTCCCCATTCTCCACCCACCTCCCTGTCACCGATGTCCCCCTCATTCCCCCTCTTATCTGCCGCTGATCTCCCCCTCCTCCATGCCACCGATATGCCCCCTCATGCCCTCCTACCCGTCACCGATCTCCCCCTTCCTCTCATCCCCCTCCTCCATGCCGCCGATCTCCCCTTCACCTTCATCCACGTTGCCGATCTCCCCCTTATCCCCGTCCTCCACGCCGCAGATCTTCTATTATTTTTCAGTTGAAGATGGCGATCTCCCAGTTCCAACAGACATTTTGGCAGATTTTTCAGTTGAAGATAGCGATCTCCCAGTTCTAATGGACATTTTATCGAAATTTTTTGAACTCGAGGCTCTTTTCTACATTTTCTGGAAGATACAGATCTTTTTATTAAATCATTAATTGTTGACCTAATTTTGTCTTTTCTTACTTTTCAGATGAAGATGCCAATCGCCCGGGTTCCAACGAACATTTTTGCGAATTTTTTGAGCTACTGGCTATTTTCTACATTTTCTTTAAGATATGTATATTTTTATTAAATGATATGATTTATATAGCCAAATTTTGTCTTCTTTTTTTACAGTTTAAGATGGTGGTCTCCCGGTTCAAACGGACATTTTTTCGGACTTTACTTAGCTCAGAGCTATTTTTTGTATTTTCCGAAAGATATCGTTCTTTTTTTAAATGATTTGATTTTTAGCATAATTTTGTCTTTTTCAGTTGAAGATGGCATTCTCTCTGTTCCAACGGACATTTTTGTCGATTTTTCTGAGCTCGGGGCTATTTTCTGCATTTTCTGTAAGATATGAATCTTTTTATTAAATGATATCACTTTTGGCCAATGTTGTCTTCTCTTAATTTTTTTAGTTGAATATGGCGATCTCTCTGCTGCAACAGACATTTTTTTGGAATTTTTTTGTGCTCGGGGCTATTTTCTACATTTTATTGAAGATAAGAATATTTTTATTAAATATGATATGATTTTTAACTTAATTTTGTCTTCACTTATTTCTCAATTGAAGATGGCGATCTCTCGGTTCCAACAGACATTTTTACGGATTTTGTTTGAGCTCGAGACTATTTTTCTACATTTTTTGGAAGTTATGGATATTTTTATTAAATGATATGATTTTTGGCCTAATTTTGTCTTCTCTATTTTTCTGTTGAAGATGGCGATCTTCCGCGTCCAAGGGACATTTTTGCTGATTATTCTAGAATCAGGGCTATTTTCTAAATTTTCTGAAAGAAATCATCTTTTTATTATAAATATGATTTTGACCTAATTTTGTCTTCTCTTACTTTTCAGTTGAAGATGGCGATTTGTCGATTCAGACAGACATTTTTGCAGATTATTCTGACCTCGGTGCTATTTTCTAAATTTTCTAGAAGATATGCATATTTTTATTAAATGATATGATTTTTGGCCTAATTTTGTCTTCACTTATTTTTCAGTTGAAATGACGATCTGCCGGTTCCAACAGACATTTTTGCGGATTTTTAGCAGCTTGGTGCTATTTTCTACATTTTATGTAAAATATGGATCATTTTATTAAATGCTAGGATGTTTATATCATATGTGTTTGTCTTCTCTTATTTTTTTAGTTGAATATGGGTATCTACCGGTTCCAACGAACATTTTTACTAGTTTTTCCTAGCATATGACTATTTTCTGCATTTTTGGAAGATATAGATTATTTTATTAAATGATATGATTTTTGGTCCTAATTTTGTCTACTCTTATTTTTCAGTTTAAGATGGCATTCTCCCGGTTCCCACAAATATTTTTGCAGATTTTTTTTGACCTATATGCTTTTTTCTACATTTTCTGGAAGATATGAATCTTTTTAATAAATAATATGATATTTCGCCTAATTTTATCTTCTTATATATTTCAGATGACGATGACGATCTCCTGGTTCCAACTAACATTTTTACGATTTTTTATGAATTCGAGGCTATTTTCAACATTTTATGGAGGATATGAATCATTTTATTATGTGATATATTTTTTGACCTAATTTTGTCTTCTCTTATTTTTCAGTTGAAGATGGCGATCTCCCGGGTTCGACAGATATTTTTGCGGATACATTTGACCTAGAGGCTATTTTCTACATTTGCTGGAAGATATAGATCTTTTTATTAGATAATTTGATTTTAAACCTAATTTTGCCTTCTCTTATTTTTCAGATTAAGATGGCGATATCTCGGTTCCAACTATCATTTTTGCTGTTTTTCTAAGCTCCTGCCTATTTTCTAAATTTTCTATAACATATATATCTTAATTAAAAGATATGATTTTCATAGCCTAAGTTTGTCTTCTCTTATTTTTTAGTTGAAGATGGCAATCTCTCGGTTCAAACAGATATTTTTACCGATTTTTCTTAGGTTTTGGCTTTTTTTTACATTTTCTGGAAGATAATAATATTTTATTAAATGAAATGATTTTTTTTCCTAATTTTGCCTCTCTTTTTTGGTTGAATATTGCAATCTTCCGGTTCCAACGGACATTAGTACAGATTTTTATGAGCTCGTTGCTATTTTCTATATTTATGGCAGATATGTATCTTTTTATTAAATGATATGATTTTTGGGCTAATTTTGTCTTCTTTTATTTTTTGGTTGAAGATGGTGATCTCTCGGTTCTAATGGACATTTTTCGGATTTTTGTGAGCTCTGAGCTATTTTCTACATTTTCTGTATGATATGAATCTTTATATTAAATGATATGAGTTTTATAATCTAATTTTGTCTTCTCTTATTATTCAGTTGAAGATGGCGATCTCCAGGTTCCAATGGACATTTTTGCCGATTTCTCTGAGCTCGGAGCTATTTTTCTCCATTTTCAGGAAGTTATAGATCTTTTATTAAATGATATGATTTTTTGACATAACTTTTTCTTCGCTTATTTTTTCAATTGAAGATGGCGATCTCCCAGCTCCAACAAACATTTTTACGGATTTTTGAGCTCGAGTCATTTTCTACATTTTCGAAAAAGTGTGAATTTTTTATTAAATAATATGATTTTTATAGCCTAATTTTGTCTTCTCTTATTTTTTCTGTTGAAGATGTCGATCTCCCGGTTCCGACGGACATTTTTGCATATTTTTTGTGCTCGGTGCTATTTTCTATATTTTTGGAAGATTTAGAAATTTTAATTACATAATTATATTTTATAGCCTACGTTTGTCTTCTCTAATTTTTCAGTTGAAGATGGCGATCTCACAGTTTCAACGGACATTTTTGCAAATTTTTCTTAGCTTAATGCTATTTTTCAATTATTCCTGGAAGATATGGATATTTTTATGAAATGATATGATTTTTTAGCCCAATTTTGTCTTCTCTTTTTTGAATTTGAAGATGACGATCTCCCAGTTCCAATGGACATTTGTGCCGATTTTTTAAGCTCAGGGCTATTATATTTATTTTTTGTATAATATGAATTTTAATATTAAATGATATGATTTTTATAACTTAATTTTTTCTTCTCTTATTTTTCAATTGAAAATGGCGATCTCCCGGTTCCAATGCACATTTCTACGGATTTTTCTGAACTCGGTGCTATAAGGTAAGGATCTTTTTATTAAATGATATGATTTTTTGGCCCAAGTTTGACTTCTCTTATTTTTCAGTTGAAGATGGCGATCTACCAGTTCCAACGGACATTTTTCAGATTTTTATTAGCTTGGTACTTTTTTCTACATTTTATAAAAGATAAGTGTCTTTTTATTACAAGATACGGTTTTTGTAGCATACGTTTGTCTTCTCTTATTATTTCAGTTGAAGATGGCGATTTACCCATTCCAACAGACATTTTATGGATTTTCCTAAGCATGGGGCTATTTTTCTAAATTTTTGGAAGATATGGATATTTTATTAACTGATATGATTTTTTCACCTAATTTTATCTTCTATTTTTAGTTGAAGTTGGCGATCTTTCGGTTCCAATTTACATTTGTGCAGATATTTTTGAGCTCCGGGCTATTTTCTACATTTTCTATAAGATATGGATCTTTTATTAAATGGTATGATTTTTAGTCTAATTTGGGCTTCTCTTATTTTTCAGTTGAAGATGGCGATCTCCTGGTTCCAATAGACTTTTTTTGCAGATTATTTTAACCCAGGTGCTATTTTCTAAATTTTTTGTAAGATGTGAATCTTTTTATTAAATGATTTGATTTTTGCCTAATTTTGCCTTCTCGATATTTCATTTGAAGAGAGCGATCGCCCGGTTCCAGTTGATATTTTTGCGGATTTTTCTGAGCTCAGTGCTATTTTCTATATTTTATGGAAGATGTGTATATTTTTATTAAATGAGATAATTTTTATAGCCTACGTTTTTCTTCTCATATTTTTTCATTTAAAGCTGGAAATTTGCATGTTCTAACAGTCATTTTTGCAGACTTTTCATAGTTTGATACTATGTTTCTACATTTTCTTTAAGATATGAAAATTGATATGATTTTTGGCCTAATTTTGTTTTCTCTTTTTAGTTGAAGATGGCGATCTCCTGGTTCCAACAAACATTTGTATGGATTTAAGGATATTTTCTATGTTTTATGAAATATTTGAATCTTTTTATTAAATGACGTGATTTTTGACCTAATTTTGTCTTCTCATATTTTTTTAGTTGAAGATTGCGATCTCCCAGTTCCAACGAATATTTTTGCAGATTTTTCCGAGCCCCGCGCTATTTTCTACATTTTATGGAAGATATGACTCTTTTTATTAAATGATATGATTCTTATAGTCTAAGTTTATCTTCTCTTATGTTTCCGTTGAAGATGGTGATCTCCCGATTCCATCTGATATTTTTGCTGATTTTTCTGAGCTCGGAGCTATTTTCTACATTTTCTGTAAGATATGAATTCTTAAATAAATGATATGAATTTTATAGCCTAAATTTGTTTCCTCTTATTTTGTATGTTGAAGATGGCGCTCTCCCGGTTCCAACGGACATTTTTGCGGATTTTTCTAAGCTCGAGACAATTTTCTGCTATTAATTGAAAAATGGATCTTTTCATTAAATAATATTATTTTTATAGCCTATGTTTGTCTTCTCTTATTTTTACTTGAAGATGGCGCTCTTCGGGTTCCAACAGACATTTTTGTGGATTTTTCTGGGTTCGGTGCAATTTTCTACAATTAATTGAAGATATGGATCTTTTTATTTAATGATATTATTTTTATATCATAAGTTTGTCTTCTCTTATTTTTCAGTTGAAGATTGCGATCTTTCGGTTTCAAAGGAGATTTTTGGGGATTTTTCTGATATTATTTTTATTAAATGACATGATTTTTAGGCCAAATTTTGTCTTCTCTTATTTTTCAGATGAAGATGGCAATCTCTCGGTTCAAACAAACATTTTTACCGACATTTCTGAGCTCTGGGCTATTTTCTACATTTTGTGTAAGATATGGATCTTTGTATTAAATGATATGGTTTTATAGCCTAATTTTGTCTTCTCTTATTTTTAGTTGAAGATGGCAATCTTCTGGTTGCGGTGAATATTTTTGCGGATTGTTTTGAGCTCGGTGCTATTTTCTACATTTTATGGAAGATACAGAACTTTTTATTAAATGATAAGATTTTTATAGCCTGTGTTGTCTTCTCTTATTTTTTAGTTGAATGTGGAGATCTCCCCATTCCAATGGACATTTTTACGGATTTTTCTAAGCTTAAGCCTATTTTCTACATTTTCTGGAAGATATGGATCTTTTTATGAAATGATTTGATCTTCTGGCCTAATTTTGTCTTCTTTATTTTTCAGATGAAGATGGCGATCTCCCGGTTCCAACGAACATTTTTGCGGACCTTTCTGAGCTTCGGTCTAATTTCTACATTTTCGGTAAGATATAAATATTTATAATAAATGATATGATTTTTATAGCCTTATTTTGTCTTCTTTTATTTTTCAGTTAAAGATTGCGATCCCTGGTTCCAACAAACATTTTTCCAGCTTTTTGAGCTCAGTGCTATTTTCTACATTTTATGGAAGATATAGAACTTTTTATTAAATGATATCATTTTTATATCCTTCGTTTGTCTTCTCTTATTTTTTAGTCGAAGATGGCGATATCATGGTTTCTACGGAAATTTTTGTGAATTTTTCTGAGCTCCAAACTATTTTCTACCTATTCTCGAAGATATGGATCTTTATATTAAATGATATGATATTTATGGTCTAATTTTGTCTTCTCTTACTTTTCAATTGAAGATGGCGAACTTCCGGTCCCAATGGACATTTTTGCGTATTATTCTAATCTCGAGGCTATTTTCTAAATTTTTTTTGAATATATGTATCTTTTTATTAAATGATATTATTTTTGGTCTTACTTTGTATTCTCTTATTTTCAGTTGAAGATGGTGATCTCCTGTTTCCAACAGACATTTCTGCAGTTTTTTATGAGCTCGGTGTAATTTTCTCCCCTTTATGACAGATAAGGATCTTTTTATTAAATAATATGATTTTTTATAACCGACATTTGTATAGGATTTTTGGCCAAATTTTGTATTCTTTTTTTTAGTTTAAGATGGTCATCTCCCGGGTTCAATGGAAATTTTTGCGTATTTTTCTGAGCTCAAATCTATTTTTGCATTTTCTAGAAGATATGGATCTTTTGAATTAAATGATATGATTTTTATAGCCTAATTTTTCATATCTTATTTTTCAGTTGAAAATGGCGATCTCCCGCTTCCAAAGGACATTTTTGGAGATTTTTCGGAGATCGAGGGTATGTTCTACATTCTCTGTAAGATATTATGTTCTTTAAATGATATGATTTTTATAGCCTAATTTTCTCTTCTCTTATTTTTCAGTTGAAGTTGGCACTCCCCGGCTCCAACAGACATGTTTGTGGATTTTTTGAGCACATGGCTATTTTTAAATTTTCTGGATGATATGTATCTTTTCATTAAATGATACGATTTAATGTTCCAATTTTTTTCTTCTCTTATATTTCAATTGAATATGGTGATCCTCAGGTTCCTACGGACATTTTTGCAAATTTTTCTGAGCTCGGAGCTATTTTCTACGATTTCTAGAAGAGATGTATCTTTTTATTACATGATATGATTTAATGGCCTAATTTTGTCGTCTCATATTTTTCAGTTGAATATGGCGATTTACCAGTTGCAACAAACATTTTAATGGATTTTTCTGAGCTTGGGGCTATTTTCTACATTTTCTGTAAGATATGAATCTTTATATTAAATGATTGATCTTTGTAGCTTAATTTTGTCTTCTCTTATTTTTCAATTTAAGATGGCGATATCCTGGTTTCAATGGACAATTTTGCGGATATTTCTGAGCTCGTGACTATTCTTTTCTATAAGATATGGACCTTTTTATTAAATGATATGATTTTTCTAGCCCAATTTTGTCTGCTGTTATTTTTCAATTGAACATGGCGATCTCCCGGTTCCAACAAACATTTTTTCAGATTTTTCTGACCACGAAGTTATTTTCTACATTTTATTGAAGATATGGATCTTTTATTAAATGATATGATTTTTATAACCTAAGTTTATCTTCTCTTATTTTTCAGTTGAAGAAAGCGGTTCCCCGGTTCCAACGGACATTTTTGTTAATTTTTCTGACCTCGAGGCTATTTTATATTTTCTAGAAGATATCGATCATTTTATTAAATGATATGATTTTTTGGCCTAATTTTGTTCTCTCTTGTTTTTTCGTTGATGATGGTGATCTCCCAGTTCCAACGGACATTTTTGCGGATTTTTCCGAGCTCTGGTCTATTTTCTGTATTATCTGGAATATATCGATCATTTTATTAAATGATATGATTTTTAGTCGAATTTTGTCTTCTCTTTTTATTCATTAAATTTGGCGATCTCCCAGTTCCAATGGATATTTTTGCTGATTTTTCCGAGATCGGTGCCATTTTCTAATTTTATGAAATATATGAGTCTTTATATTAAATGATATGCTTTTTATAGGTTATGTTTGTCTTCTATTATTTTCATGTTGAAGATGGCGATCTCCTGGTTCCAACGAAAATTTTTGCAGATTTTCCTATGCTTTGGGCTATTTTTCTACATTTTCTGGAAGATTTGGATCTTTTTATTAAATGATATGATTTTTTGATCCTAATTTTGTCTTCTCTTATATTTTTCGTTGAAGATGGCGATCTCCCTGTTACAACGGACATTTTTGCAGATTTTTTGAGCTCCGGGCTATTTTCTTCATTTCCTATAGGGTTATTTAGTACTGACCCCCCTGTGTTTTCTCGGAAATTAGTAGTACCCCCCCTATGGTTTCAATAATTAGTAAGACCCCCCTGCCATAGGGGGTGATACTAATTTTTGAGAAACCCTGGGGGGTGATACTAATTGTGGAGGGGGGTCTTACTAATTATTGAAACCATAGGGGGGGGTACTACTAATTTCCGAGAAAACACATGGGGTCAGTACTAAATAACCCTTTCCTATAAGATATGATTCTTTATATTAAATGATATAATTTTTTAGCTTAATTTTGCCTTCTCTTATTTTTAACTTGAAGTTGTCGATCTTCTTGTTCCAACGCATATTTTTGAGGATTTTTCTGAGATCGAGTGTACTTTCTTCATTAATATGAATATTTTTATTAAATGATATGATTTTTATTGCCTAATTTTGTATTCTCTTATTTTTCAATTGAAGATGGCGATATCTCGGTTCAATAAACATTTTTGTGGACCCTTCTGAGTTCAATGCTATTTTCTACATTTACTGGAAGATATGGATGTTTTTATTAAATGATTTGATTTTTTGGTCTAATTTTGTCTTCTCTTATTTTTCATTGAAAATGGCGATCTCCCCGTTCCAACGAACATTTTGGAAACTTTTCTGTGCTCCGTGCTATTTTCTACATTTTCTGTAAGATATGGATCTTTATATTAAATGATATGGTTATTATAGCCTAATTTTTCCTCCTCTTATTTTTCAGCTGAAAATGGCGATGCGCCAGTCCAACCGAACAGTTTTGCCGATTTTTCTAAGCTCCGGTCTATTTTCTATATTTTTTGTAAGATATGTATCTTTATATTAAATGATATGATTTTTATCGTCTTATCTTACCTTCTCTTTTTTCCGTTGAAGATGGCGATCCCCTAGTTCCAATGGACATTTTTGCGGATTAGTCTGAGCTCGGGTTTATTTTCTGCATTTTTTGAAGATATGGATCTGTATATTAACTGATAAGATTTACATAGCCTAATTTTGTCTTCTTTTATTTTTCTGTTATATAGACTAATTTTTTCATATCTTATTTTTCTGTTGAAGATGGCGATATCTCGGTTCCAACGGTCATTCTTGCAGATTTTTTCTAAGCTTGATATTATTTGCTATATTTTCTGGAAGATATGGTTTTTTTATTAAATAAAAGTATTTTTTGGTCCTAATTTGTATTCTCTTTTTTTTAGTTGTATATGGCCATCTCCCGTTTCAAATGGAATTTTTTGCGTATTTTTCTGAGCTTAGGGCTATTTTCTATATTTTTTTTATAAGAAATGGATCTTTATATTAAATGATATGTGTTGTAAGCTTGGCGGCTACGGACCCCCATAGCCTTGTATTTATAGAACTATGGTTACATAATGGGTGGATACCCAATACATTAATGGGCCTACAAAAGCCCGCTCATAACACTTTCCCTTATCCATCCATTGTTGTAAGCTAGGCATATGAGTGCTTCAGGGTTCATAGAGCTTATCTGACCATGGGGGTATAGATACTTCTGGATCCTAAGTTAAGAGTTCTTGCCTCGTTAAAACCTTTGCCATGGAAATCCCAGTGGAAAAAACCAATGGCTAAGCGAAAGAGTACAAGTCTATTTAACTTCCCCAGATCGTTGGATATCATCAGAGGTGGATACTTCTAGATCCAAAGTTGATGTGGTTGCCTCGTTAAAACCATTGGCTATGGAAAACCCAGTGGGAAAAACCGATAGCTAAGGAAAAAAGAGTACAATGCTACATTAACTCTCCCTGTTGCATACAAGCTTCAGGCTTGTAGATCTTTCAACTGTCTCATCCCAATTACTATTACAAGATTTCTAAAGGTACATCGAGGTAAATCTTTAGTAAATAGATCTGCCAGGTTGTTACAAGACTGGATCTGCTGGATGTCGACCTGGTTGTCTACTTGTTGTTCATGCGTCCAGAAGAGTTTGGGGGAAATGTGCTTCGTCCTCTCACCTTTGATGTAGCCACCTCGTAGTTGAGCTATGCAGGTAGCATTGTCTTCGTACATGGTGGTTGGTTCAAGATCTCCGTCTTCAGGCCAGTTGTCACAAAGGATGTGGTGGATGACTGAACGAAGCCAGAAGCATTCTCTGTTAGCTTCGTGTATCGTAATGAGTTCGGAGTGGTTGGATAAGGTTACTGTTAATGTCTGCTTCACTGATCTCCATGAGATGGATGTTCCACCGTATGTGAATACAAAGCCGGTCTGGGACTTTGTGGTATGAGGGTCAGACATGTATCCTACATCGGCATAACCAACTAAGTTGGAGGATACGCCTTTCTTGAAGTATAGTCTCAGGTCAACTGACCCTTGGAGGTAGCGCAGAAGGTGCTTCACTCCGTTCCAGTGGCGCTTTGAGGGCGCTGAACTATATCTGGCTAGTAAATTAACTACGAACGCTATATCGGGATGTGTACAGTTTTCCGGATAAAGGAGTGCTCCAATTGCACTTAGGTAGGGTACTTCGGGACCCAGTGCTTCCTTTCCCTCTTCCAACGGCCGGAAGGGGTCTGTATTTACATCCAATGATCTGATGACCATTGATGTACTAAGCGGATGACATTTGTCCGTAAAGAAGTTTTTCAGCAACTTCCTTGTGTAGGTGGATTGATGCAACAGGATTCCTCCGCTGATGTGTTCGATTTGTAAAGCCTAGGCAGAACTTTGTTTTGCCAAGGTCTTTCATCTTAAAAGTCTGTGTAAGTCTCTTGGATATCTCAGCTATCTCTTCAGGAGATCCGATGAGGTTTAAGTCGTCTATATATGCGGTAATAATTACGAATTCTGTTCCCTTTGCTCTTATGAAGATGCATGGGCAGACTTCATTAGTTGTGAATCCTTGTTGCACTAAGAATTCACCGAGTCTGGTATACCAAATTCTCCCCGACTGTTTTAGACCATATAGTGATCTTTGGAATTTGACAAAGTAGACGTCCCGAGGTCTTTCTGTCATTTTCATTTGTAGTTTATAGCTGTCCAAAAAGTCCATATATATATCCTTATCTATATTACCATATAGGTATGCAGTCACAACATCCATGAGCTGCATATCCAGACCTTCCGTAATAGACATCCTAATCGAAAAGTTATTGCATCCATGACTGGAGAATATGTATCATCATAGTCTATTCCTGGTCGTTGGAAAATTGCTTGTGCAACAAGGCGCACTTTGTAGCATACGATCTCATTCTTTTCATTCATTTTTCTTACGAATACCCATTTATATCCCATAGGTTTAACACCCTTCGGTGTTAGGACTACAGGTCCAAAAACTTTGTATTTCGAGAGTGAGTCCACCTCTACTCCTATTGCATCGTTTCACTTTGGCCAATCCTCTATGTGTTTACATTCTGCTAGAGACGTGGATCAATTTCATCGTCATATTCAGTTACGTGATTGGCAATAATGAATGCACAGTTATCATTGATGATTGTGCTTTTTCTATCCGGTATCTCCCCAATACGTAGATAGTTTAATGATATTTCTCCTATATTTTTCTCTTCAGGGGTTTTTGGAGGGGAGAGGTATCTGGGCTGAGCTCAGCTTCTTGTGGTGGAATCATTATCATTTCTCCAGGAGTTTTTCTCTATCGAGGGAATTTATCCTTGGAGCCTGGGGTTCGTCCTCTCTTTTGTTGAGGTACGGCCACTTCTGTTGTAGGTGGATTGCATCCATCTTTGGGTATATCAATCCTAGCTGACGTGTTTGCAGCAGGGACGTGTGATATGACACTGTTCTGGTTGTCAGTAAATTTGTCCGGTAAAATGTGAGCTGTATTCTGTATTTGGAGAATCTTCATGATCTCATCTTCACATTGGTTTATATGCAGATCAAAATGGGATAAAATTTTGGTATCCCATGAAATGGTCTTTGGAGCTTTCGGCTTCTCTGTGTTTATGCTTAGTTTGGGAAAGGTACTTTCGTCAAACTCACAATCTGCTAGACGTACCTTAAAAGCGTCCCTCGTTAAGGGTTCCAGGTATCTAATGATTGATGGTGAGTCGAATCCTATGTAGATACCCAGGCGACGTTGGGGGCCCATCTTGGTCCTCTGCGGTGGTGCTATGGGGATATAAAGTGCGCATCCGAATGTCCTCGAGTGAGAGATATCCAGTGGAGTTCCATATGCGAGTTGCATCGGAGAATAAGATTGACTACCTGACGGTCGTAGCCTTATTAGCAATGCATCATACAAGATGGCATGTCCCCATGTAGTCACAGACAACTGGGATTGCATCAACAATGGACAAGCAATCCATTGTAGTCTCTTTATAAGAGATTCAGCTAACTCGTTCTAGGCATGAACATGAGCTACATGATGTTCAACTTCAATGCCAGTTGCTTGGAAGTAGTCTAGAAAGACTAGTGATGTGAATTCTCCAGAGTTATCCAGACGCAATTTATTGATCTGGTTGTCTGGGAAATGTGCATGTCACAGCCCGCTTCCATTATACTTGGGAGCGAGGACGCGAGCGGGTCCGCATGGGTTAGAACATGAAGCTCAAACCCTATAAGTGTATGTGAATAAAAACCATATGCAGGAACTTTCATTGCATTCAGAACAACAGAGAACTATAAATTTAAGCTGGCATCCAGAATTGAAGTACACAAGATAACTAGGGCCTCAAACATGGCCAACAACAACAGAAATCTACAAAATTGGGTACACACCCTACAAATATGACATAGAAGGAAACTTAAGCAATAGCAAGCGAAACTCAGTAACTAGTCCACAACGGGAAGAACTCCAAGATCAGCGAGTCAATCTCCTCAATTAGCTCGTCCTCCATCTAACTTGTCTAGTGACCTGACATACATTCAAACAACATGGAATCAGCAAGGGTCCTTGGCAAGTTATGGTTAAAAGGGGACCCTTGGCAAGATATGCAAAAGATTATATATGGCAGTTAAGGAGTTATAAAGATTAACACTAGCATGACAGTTCTATTATGAAAGGAAACTTGGCAGTTCAATAAAGTAACGTCAGTTCTATAAGTTAACATCATTTTTCAAGTTGTTTAATTGTGTGTGCAAGTTTGTGACTAAAGTTCCTGTCGTTAAACGGCTAGTAAGTGAGTCCACCTTCAAGTGCCCCCAAAGGCGATCTGTTTACTACCGGCTAGTGCCCAAGAACCCAACCCCACCCACGTGTACTTTCTGGACCACGAGCCAGAATACTAAAACATCATAGACTGGAACACGAGCCAGACTAGTCACATGTGACCCTACTGGAATACGAGCCATACTAGTCACATGTGACTGACGAGAGTAGCCAACTATGAGCCAATGACATGTATGTCTATGAGCCAATAGCATGCATTATATGTGATTCATCCGAACCTGATATCTTGTTCCATGGTATTCAAGTTGTTCGTTTCATTGTATGTACATTTCATGTCATAACAAGTTTGTGCATTTTTCTTAAGGTGTCCACACACACGCACACGAGTCCAAGATTTAGCATTTCACATAAGTGCATTTCAAGGAGTTATAGTGTCATTGTGCCCCATGTCATTTTTGTGTACAAGTTTTCACATTTTAAGGGTAAAGCATCCAAATGAGTGATATTTAAGAATATGTAATAATTTGCACGCTTGCATGTTTCCGGTGATTTTGGTGTTGACGAGTTCGTACAGAAGGCGCGGTCGTTATCTGCGTCATTAGATTCTAAAATCAGGCTAAACGCATTTAACTACAAACACTTGTTAAATATATACTTACTGTTTACACCTATATCTTAATACATTAAGAAATGTAATTCTGTTGTATCTATATAACTTACTAATATTGTACTATTCAATATAGTATACTATGCAATTAGTTCATATACCATACCGTACTGTTATCACATATTCACAATAACAACTTACATCTTTAATAATCAACCTAGGCTACTGTTTGGCATAAGGACTATCATTAGTACCCTGTGGGTAGATAGTTTTAATAATAAAAAACAATAAATTATAACAATGGTGCACAGTTCGAATAGACTAAAGGCCACACAAGAATACATCACCAAACATCTATATATTATAATCTAATATTACTATTTAATACCTATAACATCACCTCTTACCTGTTTCATTCTCTCAGCTTTTAAGCGTGCGCTGCTTACAATGGGCGGAGGCAGCAACAAGGGGCGGTGGGTCTGGCGGTGAGCAGATGGCGCGCGTGCGACCAGATCTGGGCAGAGAGGAGGTCCGTATGGCGGTGCCCGAAGACGCGACGACGAGGTCAGCATGATGAGGAAGGTGGTAGGAGGAGCTTGCAGGGTTGGTGTCGGTGGTTGGTCAGAAGGGGGAAGGCGCGGACTATGGTAGGGTTCGATTGCTGTCGGAGGAGGTTTGAAGGGCGGTGGAGAGCTGTGTTGGTGGTAGCAGGTGTTGGGACGGAGGCAAGGGAGAAGATGGGTTGCGGTGAGAGCAAGGTGATGATGGTGGAGACTGGTCGGGGTTGCGAGGGGAGATCGGAGTTGGAGGGAGAAGATTGAAGCATTGCGGTGTGGGTTTGATGAACGGAGAAGGTGGTGGATGTAGGGCGCAGGTGGTTGTCGAGTAGAGGGGAAGAACCAGAGGTGTTTGCAGTCGTCGGAGGTCGAGTAGCAGGCAGAGGGAAGGATCGAAGGGGGGTTGGTTGAGGGGAGGGTTGGGTTGCAGCGGCGTTCGACAGTCGGAGGTGGCCGCCAGAGGTTGTGTGCGTTTGCAGGTTGCCGGGGGGAGGAGCGCTGGGCTCGGAGGTGTGCCGGGAGCTGCTGGTCGTGCGGCTTCGAAGATGACCGTCTGATGGGAGAGGACTGACGGCGGGCTAGGGTTCTAGGACAAGATGAGGGCTTGGGGTGTTTGTTCTCTTAGAGTTTGTAGGAAAGCGGCTTGGGGTTTTCTTTAGGGGGAGTTAGGGCTTAGGGTTTATAGAGCTGGGGTTCTTTTGGTGAGAGAGAATAGGTTAAAAGCTTTTGTAAAGGTAAGGTGCTATAGGGTTTGGGTTTAGAGTTTTAGGGTGGCCCGGGGTTCTGTACGAAGGGGCATGGGTTCTTTTTAGGGCTAGAAAAATATAGGAAGGGTTTTATTTAAGAGAGAGGGAAAGAGTGAATCTTGTGTGTGTGCCTGTTGTGTGAGTCCCAATGGGTTGGGTTCGGGTTAGGGAAAAATTAGAAAAGGGTTTAAAAATTAGGAGATAGTTTAATTAAAAAGGAAAGGTTTTAAATAAAACTGATTTAGTAATAATCATAATTGATTTGTTTTAAATAGGATTGATTAGGGAAAATTAATAGTAAAAGTTAATTAGGAAGGTTTTTTTAATTTAAAAAGTTTTGCTTTAAATAATATTGATTAGTGAATTAAGGCTAACATAAATTAGGAAGGTTTAGATTTAGAAAGTTATTGAAATATAAGAAGATTTATTTTAAATAATATCGATTATGGAAATTAAGAGCAAAAGATAATAAGGGAAGTTTGAATTTTAAATATTAATAGAGAAATTAAAGCTAAGCTAATATGAAAGGTTTTGAGTCATACTAATAATTAGGGGGATTAATGGGTTTAATCAGAGAAAATATTACTAATTTAGTCTAGCCTTTATTAGGGTATAAAAGAGAAAGTTTTTAAAAGGGTCTGAATTTTTAATGTTAAACATTTGAATTTGAAAACATTTAAATTTGAATACATTTGAATTTGAAATCTTAAAAATAATACTAACAAGATTTAAATAGACTAATTTATATATTAATGAGGTTAACACATCGGTGTACTAATGAAGACATACATAAATAGAACTCAGTCCCAGTGTATCCGAAAATACAGGTCGTTACATCCTACCCTCCTTAAAAAAAATCCGTCCTCGGAATTCTTATCAACCAAGATGCTAGGAATAAATGAGGATAATGCTCGCATATTTCCTCTTCCTATATACACACATCACACACTCTACTACGCTCACACACTACCCAGAAATAACAACCATGCCATAACACATAAACGTTCAATTATTAAAACTAATAATAATAGCAGTTAGTACTACTACTAACACTAGTTAACAATCATACTTATAATTGTTGGAGTGAAAATCGAAACGCCTTGGGATCAATGCGGAAACCAACCCTAATAAACTGATCAGGAATATAGGGCTAGCAAAAATCTAACCCAAATGAACTTGCAATAAAAAGTAGCAAACGAATCACAACAACAAACAAATCAATCGCAGACACGAGATAACTTACCCAGGTTTGGTTGTAAATAACCTACGTCTAGCAATCCGAGACGATTCCATTAGTAGAGAGATCCAAACAATTAAGGTTACAAAACTCTCCCTCATGCGTGAGTAATAACTTGTTAACGGAACAAGCCCTCACGAATCCACTCAAGAGGAAGAAATCAATGGAAGAAGAAGAGTAGGAAAACCCAAACCTTTCTCTCAAGAACACAAACCCTAAAACTCTCTCCAATCTCTAATGGGTTAGCAATAGGCTCTCTAAAACTCAATAGAGGCTTTGGAGGCTTAACCTAATCTAAAACAATAGTTAGGTATAAATACAAACCCAAAACAAAGGCATAAAAAACAATCCAGTCGTTGGTTCTCGCGCATGGGCCCGCACCAACTCGGCCCAAGTCAGATGTCAGCTCGGCCTGCTCGGTCGAGCTGACATGCCCTAGGAACAACGATGATGGAGGCGAGTCGACTCGGTCAAGGAGCCTTAGCTGCTCGACCGAGTAGCCTTCCTACTCGGCTGAGTAAGACTTACCCGAGTCGGAGAGAAAAACTTTCCAAACTCTCTGCCTGCTCGGTCTGTCAGAGACTTCTTACTGCTCGGTCGAGCAGCTGGCTGCTCGACCGAGTAGCCTCCTATTGACCGAGTAGCCTGGGAAAAACTGCTCGGTGGATTTGAATCACAAAAAACAACACTCACCTTGATTCAAATCTCATCACTAATGACTCATGCACCTCCATGCTGTGCGCCATGGCTCTCTCTCTCTCTCTAGGATCTTCATCGTCTTGAAAAACATGCCGTCCGATGCCATCTAAGCCAACAAGGAAATCAGCTCCATGCAAACCTGGAGCTTGACGGAGGGAACTGGCTTGGTAAATGATGTGTCCATATTTTACATCTTTTCATAGCATCATGCCATTGCATTTCATGCCATTTTCGCACCCAAATCTCGTATTTTCCTATGATATTGTAATTCTAACGTTATATTCGAGTTTCGTAGTGTTTTATGGATTTTCAGGGATTTTGGAGCGATTCAGGACCTATTTTGCATATGGACACATCTGGCATACTTTGGAGCATGTTGGCATATCTCTACAGGAGTTTGCCAAGTTTTGGAAGCCTATGGGAGGAGCAGAGTAGATTGCCAGGAGAGGAGGAGAAGCTGCAAAGAAGCAGCCCAGGATTTCCCAGGTGACTCGACTCGACCGAGCAACAGCTGCTCGGTCGAGCAGAGGCAAGACGAAGAATGGGAGCAGATACGCAGGCTTCTTGGACCGAGCACCCATGGTGCTCGGTCAAGCAGCTCCTATCTTCAAAGCATGATCAACCTCTTACTCGAGCCGAGTAGATCATATGGCAACCGAGTCAATTGACTGCTCGACCGAGCAAGGCTGACTCGAACCGAGCATAAATAGTGGCATATTTTGGAGAAGCGCGACTCCCTGACGTACTCGACCGAGCAGGATGGTTGCTCGACTGAGCAGCCCGACCGAGCAAGCGCCTGCTCGAGCGAGTCACTGACTCGGTCGGCGACACTGAAGGCTATTTTTGGAATTTCTCGCGTTGCTCTCTGATGCGCGCTTGGGAGTGAAGTGTGGATCTGGATTGTGCGTTTGAAGCGTCGATTCTTTTGTAGTTTTTGAATTACGTTTTGAGGGCAGCGGAGACTAGAAATATTTTGTGAGATCTAAACCTATTTTCTTAGAGATTATTTGAATTCTTTTTAGCGCAAAATATTGTTCTTGCATTCTGGAATTCTTGGGATTTCTTCGGATTATTATTTGTTATTGTTATTCTTCGTCCTTCGGTATATAATCTATTCAATCCTTATTCGATTAATTTGCCACGATGTTTTCTCTTACAACAACCGTATTTTTATTCGTTGAAGTCGCCAAGAGTGAGTAGTCTCTTCTAGGGTTGATGGGTTAGCCCAAGATTTTTGGGGGGAGATGTAGATCTGGATCTCTAGGTTAAATTAGGAATAAAGGGGAGTATTTCGGTCGATCCCACCGGATCCCTAGGATAACTCGCACTGAGATCATGCCCACGGTCTGTGGAATTGATGAGCTTAAGAGGTATCCTAGGGATTTGAATAGGGAAATCGATGGATCCAATCAAGGCTCGTGACCATGCACGGCTCGTGCCTTGAGGGGATCCACCAACGAACTATATCGATACATTGACGGCTACTGCCATTGCGTCAATGAGAGCCATCGAAATACCTCGCAATTCTAACCCACGAGAGTGGTATAAATTGAGAGATTAATCCCCTAAACCTAATGCAACATAAGGATTCTATTCTAACATCGATCTCCGACGGTCTTAGCGGTGATCCCTAAACCCGAGTTATTTTTATTGTCAAATCAACAACAAACATCAAAACCAAACTTTCCCAACCGACAGCTATCTCACTCCGAGATATAAAAATAAGCTGAGATCCCAAATACACTGTCACCGTCCCTGTGGGATCCATCTTTTATACTATAATTTGACACCGTCCGCTTGCGGATAAAGCCTGGAATTGACACCTAGGAGTCGTACTATGCCTAGCGACCATGACACCGCTAGGTGGAATTTAGGTGTAAGTTCTGGGTGCGTGAAGTTTTTGGCGTCGTTGTCCAGGAATCGACTTCTTTGCTTCGGTAGGATTTCGACGCCTTCGTCCACTCGACGGCGACACATCATGAGCGATTCGAGGCAGACCTAACCTCTATCATTGACCTGCTTCGGACACAAGGCCCACCTACCGTGATCCTAGCTCATGCCCCTACACCCCGGCCATCCATTGTGACTCCTGTTGCACCAATCAGTGCTCCACATTCTCAGGCTTCTGCAAAGCCTGCTTCTCTCACACATGAGTCAGTCACCATAGTCCAGTCTCACACCTGAGTCAGTCACCATTCACCACCCATATCTTCTGGTCCACAGCAGCGGGACCCATCACCACCTCCAGAGGGTGGTGCCCTCGCTTGATTCTGTCCATACCCACTTTTTCCCTCCCTCATATTATACTATGCACATCTATCTGTTTAGGGCCCTGGTCATACATAGCTTGAGGGTGGACCCACCATACATCATTTCTTTCACACGCATCATCTTTTCTGCATTGCATCATACCACGTCTTATTTTCTTCTTGTACAGTTTTATTTTCATTCATTTTTCTATCAGCCCACCCACCCACCCTCTCTAGCATCATCTCCCGCATACTGGCATTTTCTCAGCAGTGAGGACACTGCTGGGTTTAGCTTGTGGGAGCTATTGCTTTATTTTTATTTTTATTTTTCTTCCTTTTTCATCTTTTTAGTTTACTTTTCCACCCATTTTCCACCTTTTTATATTTTTTCTCGTTCCGCATCACGTTTTTTCATGTTTGCCATCTATGCATGTCTGTTTTTCATTCTTTTATTTTTCTCCACCCTCTTCTCTTTTTGCTGAGATTGTTCTGCATGATGATACTTCTCGTTGCCCACAGTAGCTACTCATGATGCTTATTAGTTGATGACATGATATTTAGGATAGTTTCAGTTTTACTTTCTATATGCGTGCATATTCTTTTGCTGATCTCTCTAAATTAATGCATGTTATGAATTGAAAATCAAATGCATGAATAGTATCATGAATAGTATCTAGTATGTTCTTAGTTGGGTAATGCACCTAGGTTCACATGTCATTAGAACAATTGGAGCATTGTTTGCTATCTCATTCACTTCTGTTTGCATGCTTGATATTATTGTGCTTATTACCGCATGCTTTTCGGTATTTATTAAGATGAATGAAAATATCTATGCTTGTTATGAGTTTAGTTAGAGTATTATCTTATTGAATCGTTGTGCACCTCTTATGAGTGAACCGAGTAATTAATTATTTTCCTTCTCCACATATCTTTATGATTCTCTACCTATCAGTTGATTTCACCCCCACAGCTACCCTTATCGCATCCTACTTCCCAAAAAAAGAAAGAAAGAAAAAAAGAGAAAGAAGGTGAAAAAAGAGAAAAAGAAAAAAGAAAAAGAAAGAAAAGAAAGAAATAAAATAGTTTCATTTCCTTCTATTAGAAGCTATCACATATACTTGGGAAAAGAAAAAATTCCATATCATATTCCTAGATGCGACACCTCAAGCTAAGCTTGGAGGGTGAACCAATTGATCATATGAGTGAGTATGACATTAGAGTGGAGACGGTGCATAAAGGGGAGATTAGATAATGCTTGAACTTTACGAAATATTTTAGTTTTTGGAGATTTTTCATAATTCGAAATGAATATCTGAATAGCATGATTCATTTCCATTCTTTATTGCATGCTGGTGTGACTTTCATATGCTCCATTTGTATCTATTGATTAAAAAGTGCACTGCGAACTCTTTTTATACTAGACTCTATAGATTGCATGAGATTGATATGAGTTGATAGCATTATTTTAGAAGATCCCTATTTTTGTCCCTATTGCATGCTAGACATATGATTAGTAAAACTTGAAAATACCATTAGCATGTGGTTTTACCATTCGAATCAACGTGACATACTGATGAGGCTTGAGATCTGATTGAACAATCTTAGCACCCACCATCCATCTCTATTCTCCTTTTATTTTTATTTTTATTTCCTTTTGTTTATCTCCCGGTGCACCTAGTATTCGTCTTCCTTGAGGACGAGTAAGATATAAGCTTGGGGGATTTTGATGTGTCCATATTTTACATCTTTTCATAGCATCATGACATTGCATTTCATGCCATTTTCACACTCAAATCATGTATTTTCCTACGATATTGCAAGCCTAACGTTATATTCGAGTTTCGTGGTGTTTTATGGATTTTCAGGGATTTTGGAGCGATTCAGGACCCATTTTGGATATGGACACATCTGGCATACTCTGGAGCATGTTGGTGTATCTCTACAGGAGTTCGCCGAGTTTTGGAAGCCTACGAGAGGAGCAGAGAAGATTGCCAGGAGAGGAGGAGAAGCTGCAAAGAAGCAGCTCAGGATTTCCCAGGTGACTCGACCGAGCAGAGCAGCTGCTCGGTCGAGCAGAGGCAAGACGAAGAATGAAGCAGATACGCAGGCTGCTCGGACCGAGCACCCATGGTGCTTGGTCGAGCCGCTCCTATCTTCGAAGCACAATCAACCTCTTACTTGAGCCAAGTAGATCTTATGGCAACCGAGTCAGTTAACTGCTCGACCGAGCAAGGCTGGCTCGGACTGAGCAGACAGAGTGGCATATTTTAGAGAAGC
Organism: Scilla litardierei; assembly: GCA_030789695.1. NCBI lineage: Eukaryota > Viridiplantae > Streptophyta > Magnoliopsida > Asparagales > Asparagaceae > Scilla > Scilla litardierei. The sequence goes on along the minus strand of CM061134.1, from coordinate 100,268,938 downwards.
GTGATTCCTTGACGTACTCGACCGAGCAAGAGGGCTGCTCGACTGAGCAGCCCGACCGAGCAAGCCCTTGCTTGATCGAGTCACTGACTCGGTTGGCGACATGGAAGGCTATTTTTGGAATTTATCACGTGGCCATCTGATGCACGCTTGGGAGTGAAGTGTGGATCTAGGTTGTGCGTTTGAACCGTCGATTCTTTTGTAGTTTTTGAATTACGTTTTGAGGGCAGTGGAGATTAGAAATACTTTGTGAGATCTAAACCTATTTTCTTAGAGATTATTTGAATTCTTTTTAGCGCAATCTATTGTTCTTGCATTCTGGAATTCTTGGTATTTCTTCGGATTATTATTATTTATTGTTCTTCTTCGTCCTTCGGTATGTAAGCTATTCAATCCTTATTCGATTAATTTGCCATGATGTTTTCTCTTATAAAAATCGTATTTTTATTCATTGAAATCGCCATGAGTGAGTAGTCTCTTCTAGGGTTGATGGGTTATCCCTAAGATCTTAGGGGGGAGATGTAGATCTGGATCTCTAGGTTGAATTAGGAATAAAGGGGAGTATTTTGGTCGATCACCTAGGATAACTCGCACTGAGATCATGCCCACAGTCTGTGGAATTGATGAGCTTAAGGGGTATCCTAGGGATTTGAATAGGGAAATTGATAGATCCAATCAAGGCTCGTGACCATGCCCGGCTCGTGCCATGAGGGGATCCACTGACGAACTATATTGCTACATTGACGGCTACTGCCATTGCGTCAATGAGAGCCACCGAAATACCTCGCAATTCTAACCCACGAGAGTGGTATGAATTGAGCGATTAATCCCCTAAACCTAATGCAACGTAAGGATTCTGTTCTAACATCGATCTCCGACGTTCTTAGCGGTGATCCCTAAACCCTAGTTCTTTTTATTGTCAAATCAACAACAAATATCAAAACCAAACTTTTCCAATCGATAGCTATCTCACTCCGAGATATAAAAATAAGCTGAGATTCCAAATACACTGTCATCATCTCTGTGGGATCCGACATCTTTTATACTATAATTTGACACCGTCCGCTTGCGGATAGAGCCCGGAATTGACACATAGGGGCTGTACTTTGCCCAGTGACCATGACACCGCTAGGTAGAATTTAGGTGTAAGTTCCAGGTGCGTCAGTAAATATGTCTACGAGGTTCAAATCAGTTTTGATCTTCTGAAGCTCCATCTCCTTCTTCTCCAACTTAAGGAAGGAATCACGCACCTCAATGTGCTTCGTCCTCAAACTGTATGCATGGTGCTTCGCCATATGAATGGCACTCTGGCTATCACAATGCACATGTGACGAACTCTACGGTACCCCCAAATCTCTCAGTAGACTCCTCAAATACTTGGTCTCCTTCACAGCTTCCACCGCTGCAATCAACTCGGCCTCTGTGGTCGATAGCGCAACCACTGACTGTAAGACCGACCTCCACGATACCACTGCAGTGCCCAAACTGAACACATACCCCGTGGTTGATCGCCGCCTATCTCTATCACCTACATAGTCGCTATCGCAGTAACCTGTCAGCAGCTTTCCGTCTCCTCTCCCATAGAAGATCCCGACACTCGCTGTGCCTTGCAGATATCTCAGAATCCACTTGACGGCCTGCTAATGTTCCTTGCCAGGATCAGCCATATACCTGCTAACCACTCCCAAGGCCTGTGCAATGTCTGGATGTGTGCAAACCACCACATACATCAAACTTCCCACTACACTTGCATATGGCACCTTAGACATGTAAGTCTTCTCCTCATCGGTGCTTGGCGACTGACTCGTCGACAGCTAAAAATGAGCTCCCAAAAGTGTTGTCACGGGCTTCATACTATCCATCCCAAACCGGGCTAGTACCTTCTGAATATACCCCTTCTGTGACAATCTAATCTCATGCTTCTTTCGATCTCGAACAATCTCCATTCTGAGAATCTTCTTTGCGGGCCCCAAATCCTTCATGTCGAATTCTTGTCGTAGCTTCTCCTTTAGCTTCTTCACCTCCGACATGCTATTAGAAGCAATTAGCATGTCGTCCACATAGAGCAACATGTAAATCTTCAAGCCATTTTCAAGTGTGCGAACATCCACACATTGATCCTTGATGCTCCTCTCGAAGCCTACTCCCATCATGAAGTTACCGAATCGTTTGTACCACTGCCTGTGCGACTGCTTCAACCCGTACAACGATTTCTTCAACCTGCACACCAAAGTCTATTTCCATTCAACTCTGAACCCTTCAGGCTGCTGCATATAGATTTCTTCATCAAGCTCTCCATGCAGAAAGGTGGTCTTCACATCGAGTTTCTACAACTCCATGTCCATGCTAGCAACAAGTGCCAATAACACATGAATAGACGTGTGTCGCACAACCGATGAGAATATCTCGTTGTAGTCTTCACCCTTCCGTTGTGCAAATACCTTGGCAACCAACCTTGCCTTGTACCTGACATTGTTCCCATCTTGAGTTGAACCTTCTTTGACTTTGTATATCCACCGACAACCAATGGCATGCTTCTCGCTAGGTAACGACACCAAATCCCAAGTGTCATTCAGGTGAAGAGACTACATCTCTTCCTCCATAGCTCCATGCCATTGTGTCGCATCTTCAAAGGCTATGGCTCCACCATATGTCGCTGGCTCCTAGTGCTCTAGGTTGAGTGCATAAGACGTTATATCATCGAAAGAAGAACCTGCTTAATTCCATGCTCCAAATATTTCCGGCGCTTTCTTCACCCTCTTCGATCTCCGCGTTCCATCATCACCTGCAAATGTATCAACGCGTACCTGAGATGTACCGGGTGTCTGCACATAGTCCTGAGCATGGACCTCATCATCTCCTTCAACTGGAGCATCGACCATCAACTCTTTGCCTGGTCGCTGAGTGGGCTGGACCGGAAGATTACCATCTTTGGTGAAATCTCCTCTACGGACGTGTCATCTTTTGAGTAAGAATGCTCTGTCCTGAGCATTGCATCCTTATCAAAAATGACATGTCGGCTCACTATCGCTTTTGATCCTCTGGATCCCACAAACGATATCCCTTGATGCAGTAGCCATATCCAAGAAAGATACACTTCTTTGCTCTTAGATCCAACTTGTCACCCCGATCATGCACGTATGCCGGGCAACCACAATGTGCAAGTACGAGTAATCTCCAGCTTTACCACTTAATATCACCTCAGGGATCTTGTAGCCAATCACTACTGAAGGAACTCTGTTCACAAAGTGCACACCAGTCGAGAGAATCTCTCTCCAGAATTCCTTTCCCAAACCGGCTGAGTGCCTCAAACACTGCACTCTCTCCAACAATGTCCGATTCATCCGCTCCACCACACCATTCGAGTGCGAATCACCGGGTGTGCTAAAGTGTATGCGGATCCCATGGAGTTTGCAGAAATTTTTAAACTCCCTTGAGGTAAACTCACCTCCATTGTCAGATCTAAGCACCTTCACGTGCATTCCGGTTTGCTTCTACACCATCGTCTTCCACTCTCAAATCATATCAAAAGTCTGGTCCTTTGACTTCATTAGGTACATCTAGACTTTGCGAGAGTAGTCATCAATAAACAAACGCAGTACTTAGCTCCCCCTCTTGACGGCTTTGGGCATGGTTCCCACACATCTGTGTGTACATAGTCAAGTGGTCCTTTGCTAGTATGCTTCCCCATGTTAAACTGCAGCTTTGTCTTCTTACCGTACACAGAGTTTGCAGAATTCTACACTCTCATTCGAGGCTTCAATTAGTTTTCTTCTTCAGAGTACATCAAGCGTTTTGTCACACGGATGACCCAAACGATAATGCCATAACTTGGCCGAAGCTCTGGAAACTGCGCTCGTAGTGCTTACGTCTGCTTCACCTTCAACAGTGGTACCTTGAAGGGCATATAAGTTTCCCCACTTTTCTTCCCTTCATCACAACCATGGCTCCTCTTGAAACTCGAAGTTGGTCTTTTTCGAAGACCGACTTACATCTGGCATTGTCCACCATGCCTATGGAGATTAGGCTCTTCTGAAAATCCGGGACATGCCTCACATCGGCAAGTGTACGTACTATGTTGTCATGCATCTTTATCCGAACGGTTCCAATACCGCAGTTTTACACACTGCATTGTCCCCCATGAGGATTGAGCCTCTATCTTGCTTGGAACGGTATGTCACGAATCAATTCATATGAGAAGTCATATGATACGAGCATCTACTGTCCATGAGCCACGCCAAGTTGGCATCACCTGCAATCCAAGCAGTAAAAATATCGGTAGCTCTACCTTCATCATGGACATGCTCACCATCAATCCCTAAAGATGCCGAACCGAAATCCTTATCGGTTTCCTTTCCTTTCTTCATATTCTTGATAGGACAATGATTCGAATAATGACCCTTCTTATGGCAATTATAGCATGTGATGTTTGCAAACCTATCCTACGAGTGTCTCGACTTGGAGCGGTCATTATTCTTCCTAAAGCCTCCTCTCCTTTTATGTCGATCTCTCACATGCAATGCCTCCTCGCGGTTACTCACATGATTTCTACCTTGAACCTTGCCACATAGTTGCTCTGTGTGAACCGCTGCCTTCACCTCTTCCACGGTGAGAGTAGTCCAATTGTAAATCATCAACCGAACAAACTGATTATACTCTTCAGGCAATGAGCACAACAAGATAACTGCTTGCTGCTCATCTTCAATCTTCACAACCAAACTCTGCAACTCTAACACAATCCTGTTCAACTCATCCATGTGATCCTTCACCGCTGAACCTGACTTCATCTTGAGAGTCTACAGCTGCTGAAGCAAATATAGTCGACTCGTGAAGGATTTCTTCATGTATAGTCCCTCAAACTTCTTCCACATATCAGATGTCGTAGCCTCATCCAGGACTTCCCTCAGAACATTATCTGATAACGACAACTGAATCGCGCTGTACGCCTTCCTCTCCATCTCCACCCTAGCGGATGTAGTCACCTCCATATCGATATTCGAGACATCGAATACGATTTGGTAACACACCGTCTGCATAAGAACATTCTTCACCTTGTCTGCCAAATCCGAAAATCATTCCTGCTGGTGAACTTCTCAATGTTGCAGGTTGCCAAAGAAACCATCTTTCCATTGCCACCAACTTCCTTTGCAATAAAACCATAAGCTCTGATACCACTTGTTGGGGTGAAAATCGAAACGCCTTGGGATCAATGCAGAAACCAACCCCAATAAACTGATCAGGAATATAGGGCTAGCAAAAATCTAATTCCAATGACCCAACAAAATTTCCAAATGACCTTGCAACAGAAAGTAGCAAACGAATCACAGCAACAAACGAATCAATCGCAGACACGAGAGAATTTACCCTAGTTTGGTTGTAAATAACCTACGTCCAGCAATCCAATCCGAGACAATTCCACTAGTAGAGAGATCCAAACAATTAGGGTTACAAAACTCTCCCTCACGCGTGAGTAATAACTTGTCAACAGAACAAGCCCTCACAAATCCACTCAAGAGGAAGAAATCAATGGAAGAAGAATAGAATGAAAACCCAAACCTTTCTCTCAAGAACACAAACCCTAAAACTCTCTCCAATCTACAATGAGGTAGCAAGAGGCTCTCTAAAACTCAATAGAGGCTTTGGAGGCTTAACCTAATCTAAAACAATAGTTAGGTACAAATACAAACCCAAAACAAAGCCAAAAAAACAATCCAGCCGCCGGTTCTCGTGCACGGGCCCGTGCCAACTCGGTCCGAGTCGGCTGTCAGCTCGCCTACTCGGTCGAGCTGACATACCCTGGGAACAATGATGATGGAGGCGAGTCGACTCGGTCGAGCAGCCTTAGCTGCTCGACCGAGTAGCCTTCCTTCTCGGCCGAGTAGGAGTTACCCGAGTCGGAGAGAAAAACTTCCCAAGTTCTCTGCCTGCTCAATCTGTTAGAGACTTCTTGCTGCTCGGACCGAGTAGCCTCCTACTCGACCGAGTAGCATGGGAAAAACTGCTCGGTGGATTTGAATCACAAAAAACAACAATAATAATATTAACACTCACACATACATCACTAATTATATATCTATAATAATACTAATATATCACCACTAAGCATAACACTATTCATATAATACATACGATACACTTAAAATCAATATTATAATTAAACTAATAGTAGTACTTTACACATATCAACTTACTAACTGCAAGTATGCCATCATCTTGCACACTCACGTTATTTCTAATACATAATTCACTACCATATTTACATAAGCAGAATTCCCCAATACATATAGAGATCCACGTTGAGTAGTTCCAGAAGGCTTTGCAGTTGTCGGCTTGGTGCGGTGAGGGTAGTCCCTGATACCATGTGCATATGCTCAGCATACTCCTCTTCACTCTTCGAATAGACCTAATATATTATCCATCAATATCGCTACGGATTTATCCAGAAACTCATAGAATATAAGATTCATGAGATTCATGAATACTGCAGAGACGTTGATCACACCGAGCGGTATGACAACGAACTCGCAGTGTCCATACTTGGTCCAGAAAGGCTGTCTTGGAAACATCTTCATTCTTGACCTTCACATGACGGTATCCACTCCTGAGATCCAGCTTCGAGAAAACTCGCGATCCACCGACTTGATCAAATATATCTATGCAAGGTAACATGTACTTATTCTTCACTGTGACATTGAACATTTTTTTTTCATATTTTTTGAGCTCCCGGCTATTTTCTATTTTCTGTAAGATATGAATCTTTATATTAATTGCTATGATTGTTACAACGTAATTTTTTATTTCTCTTATTTTTCAGTTGAAAATGGCAATCTCACTGTTCCAACAGACATTTTTTTGGATTATTCAGAGCTCAGGATATTTTATACATTTTCATAATTTATGAAAATGTATAAAATAATCGGGAGCTCAAAAAATATGAAAAAATGTTCATTGGAACCGGGAGATCGCCATTTTCAACTGAAAAATAAGCGAAGACAAAATTAGGCCAAAAATCATATCATTTAATAAAAAAATCCATAACTTCCTGAAAATGTAGAAAATTAATACCAAGTTAGAACAGTCAGCACAAATGTCCATTGGAACAGGGAGATTGCCATTTTCCACTGAAAAATAAGAGAAGACAAAATTAGGCGAAAAATCATATCATTTAATAAAAAGATTCATATCTTCAATAAAATGTAGCAAATACCTCCGAACAAAGGAAAATCCACAAAAATGTTCGTTGGCACTTGGAGATCGACATATTCAACTGAAAATAAGAGAAGACAAAGTTAATTCAAAATGATATCATTTAATAAAAAATCCATATCTTCCAAAAAATACAGAAAATAGATCCGAGCTCAGAAAAATAGCAAAAATGTCCGTGGGAACAGTTTAAATCGCCATCTTCTACTGAAAAATAAGAGAAGACAAAATTATGCCAAAAATCATTTCATTTAATAAAAAGATTCATATCTTCCATAAAATGCAGAAAATAGCTCCGAGCTAAGTAAAATCTGTAAAAATGCCCTTTGGACCAGATAGATCGACATCTTCAACTGAAAAATAAGAGAGACAAAAATTATGCCAAAAATCATATCATTTAATAAAAAGATCCACATCTTCCAAAAATACAGAGCTAAGTAAAATCCGCAAAAATATCTGTTTGAACCGGGAGATCACCATCTTCAACTGAAAAAAGAGAAGACAAAATTAGGCTCTAAAAATCGTATCATTTAATATAAAGATTCATACCTTATAGAAAATGTAGAAAATATTTTGCATCTCAGAAAAATCTGCAAAAATGTCCGTTGGAACTGAGAGATATCCATCTTCATCTGAAAAATAAGAGAAGACAAAATTAGGCCAAAAAATAAATGATTTAAGAAAAAGATCCATGTCTTCCATAAAAATGTAAAAAATAGCCCCGGGGTCAAAATGTTTTGCAAAAATGTCCGTTGGAACTGGGAGATCTTCAGCTAAAAATTGTAGAAGACAAAATTAGGCCAAAATCATATCTTTTAATAAAATGATGTATAACTTCCATAAAATGTAGAAAATAGTCCCGAGCTCAGAAAAATCCGCAAAAAGTTTTCTTTGAACCGGGAATGGCCATCTTCAACTGAAAAAAAGAGAAGAAAAATTAGGCTATAAAAATCTTATCATTTAATGAAAAGGTCCATGTCTTACAAAAAAATGTAGAAAATAGTCCGGAGCTCAGGAAAATCCACTCAAATGTCCTTGGAAACGGGGGATCGCAATCTTCAACTAAAAAAAAGTGAAGACACAATTATGTCAAATAATCATTTCATTTAATAAAAATGTCCATATCTTTCAGAAAATGTAGAAAAATTGCCCCAAGCTAAGAAAAATCAACAAAAATGTCCGTTAAAACCGGTAGATTGACATCTTCAACTAAAAAAATAAGAGAAGACAAACGTATGTTTTAAAAATAATATCATTTAATAAAACGCTACATATCTTCCATAAAATTTTGAAACTAGCACCAAGTATAGATAAATCAGCAAAAATATCTGTTGTAACTGGGAGATCGCCATCTCTAACTGAAAAATAAAAAAAGACAAAATTTGGCCAAAATCATATCATTTAATAAGAAGATCAATATTTTGTAGAAAATTTAGAAAATATCCCTGAGGTTAATAAATCTGCAAAAAATGTCTGTTGGAATTGATAGGTCGCCATCTTACATTGAAAAATAAGAGAAGACAAAATTAGGCCAAAACCCCTATCATTTAAAATAAGATACGTACCTTTTCGAAAATGTAGAAAAATAGCCACGAGCTTAGAAAAATCTGTAAAAATGTCCGTTGGAACCGGAAGATTGCCATTTTCAACTAAAAAATTAAGAGAAGACAAAATTAGGATATAAAAATCATATCACTTAATATAAAGATCCATATCTTACAGAAAATGTGGAAAATGGCCCGGAGCTCAAACAATAAGCACAAATGTCCTTTGGAACTAAGAGATAGCCATTTTCAACTAAAAAAGGAAAAGACAAAATTAGGCCAAAAAATCATAACATTTAAAAAAAGTTCAATATTTTCCAGAAAATGAAGAAAATAGCCCTAATCTTAGAAATATCTGCAAAAATATGCATTGGAACCGGTAGATTACCATCTTCAATTGGAAAAAATAAGAGAAGAGAAACTTAGGCTATAAAAATCATATCATTTAATTAAAAGATCTATATCTTCCATAAAATGTAGAAAATAACACCGAGCTCATAAAAATCTGCAAAAATATCCGTTGGAACCAGGAGCTTGCCATCTTCAATTAAAAAAATAAGAGAAGACAAATTTAGGCCAAAAATCATTAATTAATAAAAAGATCCATATATTCCAGAAAATTTAGAAAATAGCACCGAGGTCAAAATAATCTGCAAAAATGTTCGTTAGAACTGAGAGTCACCATCTTCAACCTAAAAATAAAAGAAGACAAAATTAGGCCAAAAAATCATTTCATTTAATAAAAATTCGTAACTTCCGAAAATCTAGAAAATTAGCACTGATCTCAGAAAAATCCGAAAACATGTCCGTTGGAATCAGTAGATCGCCATCTTCAACTTAAAAAAATAAGAGAAGACAAAAGTAGGCCATAATGATATCATTTAATAAAAAGATCCATATCTTCCAGAAAATGCAGAAAATAGACCCGAGCTCAGAAAACTCCGCAAAAATGTCTGTTGGCACATGGAGATCACCATCTTCAACTTAACAATAAGAGAAGACAATATTATGCCAAAAAATCCGATCATTTAATAAAAAGTTTCATATCATCCAGAAAATGCAGAAAATAGCTCCGCGCTAAGTAAAATCCGCAAAAATGTTTGTTGGAATAGAGAGATCGCCATCTTCAACTGAAAAAATAAGAGAAGACAAAATTATGCCAAAAATCTTATCATTTAATAAAAAGATCCACATCTTAATAAAAATACAGAGCTAAGTAAAATCCACAAAAATATTCGTTTGAACCGAGAGATCACCATCATCAACTTAAAAATAAGAGAAGACGAAATCGGGTTATAAAAATCATATCATTTAATATAAAGATCCATATCATATAGAAAATATAGAAAATATCCTGGAGCTTAGAAAAATCTGCAAAACATGTCCGTTGGAACATGGAGATAGCCATCTTCATTTGAAAAATAAGAGAAGACAAAATTAAGCCAAAAAATCAAATGATTTAATAAAAATATCTTGATCTTCCAGAAAATTTAGAAAATAGCCTCGAGGTCAAAAAATCTGCAAAAATGTCCATTGGAACCGATAGATTGCCATCTTTAGCTAAAAATAGGAGACGACAAAATCGGGCCAAAAATCATGTCATTTAATAAAATGATGCATATCTTCCATAAAATGTAGAAAAATAGCCCAGAGCTCAGAAAAATTATCAAAAATTTCCGTTTGAACTGGGAGATGGTCATCTTCAACTGAAAAAAGAGAAGAAAAATAGTCTACAAAAATCATATCATTTAATAAAAAGGTCCATATCTTAAAGAAAATGTAGAAAATAGTCCGGGGCTCAGAAAAATCAGCTCAAATGTCCGTTGGAAACGGGAGATCGCCATCTTCAATTTAAAAAAGAAGACAAAAATAGGCCAAATAATCATATCATTTAATAAAAGGTCCATGTCTTCCAAAAAAGGTAGATAAATTTCTACAAGAAAAGAGAAATATGCAAAAATGTCCATTCGAACAGGTATATTCGCCATCTTCAACTAAAAAAAGAGAAGACAAACGTAGGCTATAAAAATCATATCATTTAATAAAAAGAGACATATCTTCTATAAAATGTAGAAAATAGCACCAATGTGAGAAAAATCAGCAAAAATGTTCTTTGAAACCGGGAGATCGCCATCTTTAATTGAAAATTAAGAGAAGTCAAACCTAGGTCAAAAATCAAATAATATAATAAAAAGACCCATATCTTCCAAAAAATTAGAAAATTGCCATGTAGTCAAAATAATCTACAAAAATGTCAGTTAGAATCGAGAGATGCCCATCTTTAACTTAAAAATAAGAGAAGACAAAATTAAGACAAAAATCATATCATTTAATAAAAAGATCCATTACTTCCAGAAAATGTAGAAAAATAGCACCGATCTTCAGGTTAAAAAAGAAAAGACAAAATATGTTATTAAAATCATATAAATTAATATAAAGATTCATATCATACAGAAAATGTAGAAAATAGCTCGGAGCTAAGAAAAATCTACAAAAATGTCCGTTGGAACCAGGAGATCGCGATCTTCAATTGAAAATAAAAGAAGACAAAATTAGGACAAAAATCATATCATTTATTAAAAAGATCGATATCTACTAGAAAATTTAGAAAATAGCCCCGTGGTCGTCATAAAAATCTGTAAAAATTCCGCTGGAACCGATAGATTGCCATCTTCAATTGAAAAATAAGAGAAGACAAACTTAGTCTATAAAAATCAGATCATTTAATAAAAAGATCCATATCTTCAATAAAATTTAGAAAATAATTCCGAACCGAGAAAAATCCACAAAAATGTCCGTTGGAACCGGGAGATCGACATCTTCAACTTAAAAAATATGAGAATAAAAAATTAGGCTTAAAAATCAAATCATTTAATATAAAAATTCATATACTACAGAAAATCTAGAAAATAGCCCGGAGCTCAAAAAATCCCTTAAAATGTCCGTTGGAACCGAGAGATCGCCATCTTCAACGAAAAAAATAAGAGATGACAAAATTAAGGTAAAAATCATATCGTTTAATCAAAGATTCATAACTTCCCGAAAATGTATAAAAATAGCCCTGTGCACTGAAAAATCCTCAAAAATGGCCGTTGGACACGGGAGATTGCCATTTTCAACTGAAAAATAAGAGAAGACAAAACTAGGCTATAAAAATCAAAATCAAGTAATATAAAGATTCATATCTTACACAAAATGTAGAAAATAGCCAGTAGCTCAGAAAAAACCGCACAAATGTTTGTTGGAAACAGGACATTGCCGTTATCAACTAAAAAAATAAGAGAAGACAAAAATAGGCCAAAAATTCATATCATTTATTAAAAAGTTTCATAACTTCCACAAATATGTATAAAAATAATATCGAGCTCAGATAAATCTGTACAAATATCTGTTGCAACCGAGAGATCGCCATTTTCAAGTGAAAAATAAGAGAAGACAAAATTAGGCAAAAAATCATATCATTTAATAAAAAGATATGTATCTTGCTTAAAATATAGAAAATAGAACCGAGCTTATAAAAATCCTCAAAAATGTCCATTGGAACAAGAAGATCGCCATCTTCAATTGGAATAAAAGAAGACAAACTTATGCCAAAAATCATATAATTTAATAAAAGATCCATATCTTCCAGAAAATTTAGAAAATAGCCCCGAGGTCAGAATAATCCGTAAAAATGTCTGTTAGAACCGGGAGATCGCCATCTTCAACTTAAAAATAAGAGAAGACAAAATTTAGTCCAAAATCATATCATTTAATAAAAGATCCATAACTTCTAGAAAATGTAGAAAAATATCCCTTATCTCAAAAAAGTCCACAAAAATGTCCACTGGAATCGGGATATAACCATCTTCAACGGAAAAATAAGAGAAGACAAAATTAGGTTATAAAAATCATATTATTTAATATAAAGATTCATATCTTACAAAAATTGTGGAAAATTGCCCGAAACTTAGAAAATTCCATAAAAATGTCTGTTGGAATCGGGAGATCGCCCTTTTCAATTGAAAAATAAGAAAAGACAAAATTAGGCCAAAAGCATATCATTTAATAGAAAGATCCATATATTCCAAATAATTTAGAAAATAGCCTCGAGGTCAGAAGAATCCGTAAGAATGTCCGTTGGAACAGGGTGATCGCCATCTTTAACTGAAAAATAAGAGAAGACAAACTTAAGCTACAAATATCCTATCATTTAATAAAAAGATCCATATTTTCAATGAGCTTTTGAAAATAGTTATGAGCTGAGAAAAATCCGCAAAAATTGTCTATTGGAACCAGGAGATCGACATCTTCAACTGAAAAATAAGAGAAGACAAACTTAGGCTAAAAATTCAAATTATTTAAAATAAAGATTTATATCTTATAAAAAATTTAGAAAATAGTCCAGAGCTCAGAAAAATCACTAAAAATGTTCGGTGGAACCGGGTGTTCGCCATCTTCAACGAAAAAATAAGAGTGGACAAAATTAGGCCAAAAAATCATATCATTTAATGAAAAGATCCAAGTCTATCAAAAAATGTAGAAAATAGATCCAAGCTCAGAAAAATCATCAAAAATGTCCGTCGGAACCGGGAGATCGTCATCATCATCGAAAAAATAAGAGAAGACAAAATTAGGCCAAAAAATCTATCATTTAATAAAACAATCGATATCTTCCAAAAAAACAGAATATAGCCCCGATGTCAGTAAAATCCGCAAAATGTCCGTTGGAACTAGGAGATGGCCATTTTCAACCGAAAAATAAGAGAAGACAAAATTTGGCTATAAAATCATATCATTTAATAAAAGATCCATATCTTTAATAAAATATAGAAAATAGTCCCGAGGTCAGAAAAATCCGAAAAAATATCTGTTGAGACCGTGAGATCGCCATCTTGAACTGAAAAATAAGAGCAGATAAAATTAAGCTAGAAAAATCATATCATTTAATAAAAAGATTCATATCTTACAGAAAATTTATAAAATAGTCTCGAGCTCATAAATATACTCAAAAATGTCCGTTAGAACCTTAGGCTACAAAAATCATATCATTTAATAAAAAGATGCATATCATCAATAAAATGTAGAAAATAGCCCAGATCTCAGAAAAATCCACAAAATTGTCTGCTGGAACCGGAAGATCGTCATATTCAACTGAAAAATAAGAGACGACAAAATTAGGTCATTAAATCTTATCATGTATTATAACGATACATATCTTCTATAAAATGAAGAAAATAGAGCTCAAAAATCGGCAAAAATGTCAATTGGAACCAGAAGATCGCCATATTCAACTGAAAAATAAGTTAAGACAAAATTATGCCATTAAATTAAATCATTTAATAAAAGATATATATCTTTCCAAAAATTTAGAAATAGCCACGTGCTCAGAAAAACCGCAAAAATGTCTATCGGAACCAAGAAATCACCATCTTCAACTAAAAAAAGAGTACCAAATTAGGTAATAAAAATCATATCATTTAATAAAAAGATACATATCTTACAAATTTTTTTGAAAAATAGCTCCAAGTTAAGAAAAATCCACAAAAATGTCCGTTGGAACCGGTAGATCATCATCTCCAACAGTAAAAAATAAGAGAAGACAAACGTAGGATATAAAAATCATATCGTTTAAAAAAAGATAATGCTCCATAAGGGTTCAGAAAATTCAGTATTAAGCTTCAATTTATGCAATTCATTAATAAGTATATCAGAATCAACAAGTTTAACATGATTGTACAAATTAAAACATACATGTTCAAATTTACATTTATAACCACATAAATCCAACTTTGAAAGGGAAATAAGATTCTGGGTAATTGTAGGAACATAAAGAGTCATACATAAGTCCAATTGATAGCCAGTGTCAAGGATTAGATGATAAGTTCATATGCCTTTAATATGAGTTTTCATGTAATTCTCCATAAACAGATAGTTCTTACTGAGGTTTGTGGTTTGGATCGAACAAAATCCCTTTCTTTTCAAACCATGCCTTACATTTGAAACAATCCATCTACAAATGTCCTTCCTTTTTATGGAAAAGACACATATTCACATACTGTTCATTCTTTCTATAATGTTCACCTTTAATAGGTCATTTCCTCTTGAATTTCTTACCTTTTGGCTTGAGCAACTTTGCAGTTCCATGAGTGGTTAGGTTAACGGAGTGTCCTCCTAAGTTATTTAAACCGTTTTCCTCCTAAATTCATTAGCATCACACTTGTTCTTTATAGTGTTATAATTTATTTGGAAAGCTCCATACTCAGAAGATAACAAATAAACTGAACGAGGAAGGAATCATCCACTTGAATACCCAATGACTTATGTTTTACTGCAATGTTTGTCATTTCAATGATATGTTCTTGCATGCTCTTAGTCCCATTAAACTTCATGGACGTAAGTTGAGACATTAATGCACCAGGAAGAGACTTATCCACAGAACAAAAACGTTCTTCTACACGCTTAAGATATTCGCTTGCTTTTTCAGTTTGTGGAATTGTGGCCTTAATGTTATTTGCCATGGTCATTCGCACAAATATCAAGCTTAACTTATTAGACCATTCCCAACACTTCATTTTGAACTCCTCATCCTCAGTGCAGTCATCTATGATAACGACATGTTCTTCCAAACGTAAAACCAAATAAATGTAAAAAAATAGCCCCGCGCTAAAAAATCCATAAAAATATCCGTTGAAACCGGGAGATCGCAATCTTCGACTTAAAAATAAGAGAAGATAAAAAATTAGGCCAAAAATCATATCATTTAACAAAACGATACATATCTTCCAAAAATGTAGAAAAAAACCCGAAACTGAGAAAAATTCGCAAAAATATCCGTTGGAACCGTGAGATCGACATCTTCAACTAAAAAAATAAGAAAAAGACTAAATTAGTTCAAAAATCATATCATTTTATAAAAAGATCCATATCTTTCATAAAATTTAGAAAATAGCCCCGAGCTCAGAAGAATCTGCAAAAATTTCCGTTGGAATCGGGAGATCACCATCGTCAACTTAAAATATAAAATTAGTCGATAAAAATCATATCAATTAATATAAAGATCCATAGCTTACAAAAAATGTAGAAAATCGACATTAGCTTAGAAGATCTGTAAAAATGTTCATTGGAACTGGGCGATCGCCATCTTCAACGAAAAAAATAAAAGAAGCCAAAATTAGGCTAAAAATTCATATCAGTTAATAAAACGATTGATATCTTCCAGAAAATAAAGAAAATAGCCCCGAGCTTAGAAACATCCACAAAAATGGCTGTTTGAATCGGGAAATAGCCATCCACAAATGAAAAATAAGAGAAAACAAAATTAGGTCCAAAATCATATCATTTTATAAAAAGATCCATCTCTACCATAAAACGCAGAAAATAGCCCCAAGCTCAGAAAAATCCGCAAAAATGTCCGTTGGAGAAGCTCACCATCTGCAACTGAAAAATAAGAGAAGACAAAATTACGATATAAAAATCATATCGTTTAATATAAACGTCCATATCTATCAGAAAATGTAGAAAATAGCATCGAGCTCCGAAAAATCTGCAAAAATGTCTGTTGAAATTAGGAGATCACAATCTTCAACTTAAAAAATAAGAGAAACCAAAATTAGGCCAAAAGTTATATCATTTCATAAAACGATCCATATCTTCTAGAAAATGTAGAAAATAGCCGGATTTTAGAAGAATCTGCAAAAAGTCAGTCAGAACTGGAGATTGCCATCTTCAACAGAAAAATAAGAAAAGACTAAATTAGGCCAAAAAAATCATATCATTTAATATAAAGATCCATATCTTTTGTAAAATTTAGAAAATAGCATCGTACTCAGAAAAATCAACAAAAATTTCTGTTGGATCCGGTAGAACGCCATCTTCAACTTAAAAATAAGAGAAGTGAAAATTAGGCGATAATTATCTTACCATTTAATATAAAGATCCATTTCATACA
>CM061134.1:100232788-100251764 GCA_030789695.1 Scilla litardierei | reverse complement strand
CAAAAATACAGATTAATAGCAACGATCTTAAAAAATCCACAAAAATGTCGGTTGGAATCGGGAGATCACCTTCTTCAACTTAAAAAAATAAGAGAAGACAAAATTAGGTTATAAAAATCATATCATTTAATATAAAGATTCATGTTAAACAAAAAATGTAGAAAATAGCTCAGAACTCAGAAAAATCCGCAAAAATGTTCGTTGGAACCAGGAGATCGCCATTTTCAACTGAAAATTAAGAGAAGACAAAATTATGCCAAAAAGCATATTATTTAATAAAAAGATCAGTATCTTCCAGAAAATTTAGAAAATTGCCCCGTGGTCAAACAAATCCGTAAAAATGTCCGTTAGAACCGGGAGATCGACATCTTCAAATAAAAAAATAAGAGATGATAAATTTAGTCTACAAAAATCGTATCATTTAATAAAATGATCCATATTTGAATGAACTTTTGAAAATAGTTCCGAGAAAATGTCTGTGGAACAGAGGATCGACATCTTCAACTGAAAAATACGAGAAGACAAAATTAGGCTTAAAATCATATCATTTAATCTAAAAATTCATATTTACAGAAAATTTAGAAAATAGCCCGGAGCTCAGAAAAATCTGTAAAAACGCCCTTTGGAACCGGGAGATCGCCATCTTCAACGAAAAACAAGAGACGACAAAATTACTCCAAAAATCATGTCAATTTATAAAAAGATCCATAACATCCCGAAAATGTATAAAAAATAAGCGACGACAAAACCGGGAGAATGCCATTTTCTACTTAAAAATTAGAGAAGACAAAATTAGGCTAAAAATCATATCATATCATTTAATAGAAAAAAATGTCGATCTCAGAAAAATCCGCACAAGTGACCATTGGAACCGTGGTTTGCCACTTTCTACTTAAAAATAAGAGAAGACAAAATTAAGCGATAAAATCATATCATTTAATTAAAAGATACATATATTCAATAAAATGTAGAAAATAGCTCCGAGCTTAGAAAAATCAGCAAAAATGTCCGTGAAACAAGGAGATCGCCATCTTCAACTGAAAAATAAGAGAAGACAAAATTATGTCAAAAATCATATCATTTAATAAAAAGATCCAAATCATCCAGAAAATGCAGAAAATAGCTCCGAACTAAGTAAAATCTACACAAATGTCCATTTGAACATGGAGATCTACATCTTCTGTAATGCCCTACAAGCTACTGCACAAGTACTAGAGGGGGGGTGAATAGTACTTTAAAAATAACAAGGAGTATAATTCCTAATTATAATGCAAACAACTACCAAATCAATTTGCGGAAGCTTAAATTGAATGACAACACAAAATTAACAATGCTAACAAGAGATGTTACTGGGTTCGGATCCACCCAAGTCTCTCCGACTTGTTCCCGGTGATCCTACGTCCCAACCACCCAGATCCCCTCCGGATACTTGAGTTAGAAACCCTAACTCAAGATTTCCACTATGAAATACTTGTGAAAATCCTCCACAAGTCAAATCATACAAAATGTAATTTGTGACTCCCACAACCCGGGATCACAACCACACTCTCACAACCGAGAGTGAAACTTACAAATCAAATATGAAATGAAATAAGAAAACTTCTTACCGAACAAAATACCTATGCCTTGAGTATTGCTTACGAATTAGGGCAAGGATGATTTTGAGGAAGAAGTGGCACCAAACCCTAGCTCCAAGATGTAGATCAGCGATGGAGAGCTTTGGAGATGTTGGTGACCTAGAATCAAGCACTTGGCTTGGAAGGCTTCACACTCAATGAATCTCTCTTTGGAAGTAAGAGTGAGGAGAGATTATTGAATGGAATGAATGAGCTTTGAATGAGCTTGGAATGAATTCTCTTGATCTCTAAACTTGCAATAATATCAGCCTTGGCAGCAATGAATGCAGCCCATCAAGTATATATAGGATAGAGGAGAGAGAGAGAGAGAGAAACGTTTCAATTAAAGCTCCAACGGCTCTTTTCTGAACCCAACTAGTCGGTCAAAGAACAACCACCGACCGACTAGTTCATCAACTAGTCGGTCGGTCAAGTAACGTAAACCGACTAATGGGTAAACTGAGAAAAGATCAAAGTACAGACTAAGGAACTAGTCGGTCCAAGAAGAGTAGCTGACCGACTAGTTTTACAACTAGTCGGTCGGTTACTCAACTGAGACCGACTAACAGATAAAACTGAAGTCTGAGAAGAATTAGACTTAGTCGGTCCAAGAACAAATGTTGACCGACTAATTCACCAACTAGTCGGTCACCAAATGAACATAGACCGACTAACAATAAACAGTAAGTATGGTGAAAAATTTGGCATGTACAGTAAACTAAACTAGTCGGTCTAAGAAGGAAAGTTGACCGACTAGTTCATCAACTAGTCGATCGATCAATGAGCACAGACCGACTAATGATAAACAGTAGCTCAAGCTCAAATGTGCATGTACAGGGAAAGCTCAACTAGTCGGTCACAGAAGCATCACTGACCGACTAGTTCACAAACTAGTCGGTCGGTGAGTCAACTTAGACCGACTAACTGTAAACAGTAAAGAGCTATGAATTAACTGAGAAGAACTAGTCGGTCCAAGAAGCTTGGCTGACCGACTAGATCACCATCTAGTCGGTCAGTTCTTCTTCTTGAACCAACTAACATGCACAAGAAGTCGCGAATCGAAGCGCGATGCTTCGGGAAGGATTGTATGGACTTCTACTAAGATCCTAGAGCTAAGATATGAGCGTTATGAAGAATTGAAAACGTAAGACCTACTCAAGGCTTAACATTCTACGAAAGAAGCTTAAAGACTATAAATTAAACTTGACGATACCGTCTTCAATAGCTTCAATCGAATCTTCATGACTTCTAAATTGGTCCATAAGCTTCAACGAAGCTTTAGGCATACGATCACGTGCTTTGAGAAGTCTTGAGACGTCGTAATTGATATTCATGTGAATTTGGCGACGATCTCCATAACTGCGCTCACAAAGTGTTAGTTCATATTATATTTATGTTTGTTCATCATCCAAAACCAAATCCGGGGAGTCCAATATCCAACATTCTCCCCCTTTTTGGTGATGACAAACCAACATAAATAATAATCAAAAATAATAATTCAAATGAAATTTACTTACTCCCCCTGCATTGATGACACGTTAATTCCAATATAAACAAAAATAATACGCATCAAGCAGACGAGTGAAGTATATTAAATGATAATCGATTATTGAATTATTGAAATACCAAACGTAGGTTATTGAAATATCGGATTTGAAAATCCATTTATATATCTTAACTCCCCCTGAATCTAACACATCAAGTTAGATTCTTGGAGAAATGCTTTAAATTTTCATTTGGCACATCGTTATTATTATATCTCTCCCCCTTTGGCATAAGCAAAAAGAGCGGGAGGATAACAACGACAACAACAATGGCCTCAAATTAAAAGCACGGGAGTCGTAGAATACGACGACGGTTCAAGTGACACCAAAGAGAAAAATACGAATAGAATCAAGGCGTGTCAATGATACCAAAGTCGAAAAATCGTAAAACGAAATCATCAAAACTCAAATCAATTTAACGGATTGAGTTATGGAATATACTCTCCAATATCAACATTTCTTGGTTAATTTAGTGCATGGAAAACAATTCTATGTTGCCATAGAAGAAATTTCTATTAAACCAAGTTATTGTCGTCGAGCGACGAAATCAGACATTAGAGACATAAAGAATTATAAATTGCACAATAGAATGAAATGTCAACTGCGATGTATATATATATATATATAAATATGAAGCAGAGTACATCACTGACGTACACAACATCGATCGACTGATCGGTGCACAAAAATATATCATCATATCACAGATATCGGAGTGTCAACAAAAATACATCATCATTAAAAGACATCCAAATACATCATCAAAAATATCAAAAAGACATCAAAATGATCCAAAATACATAGCCACCCACACTATCCTACCCAACATCTCTCACAACTAGATATATCATCCAATGAGTATCGGGAGAGGCCTCGAAGAAACTCAAGAGGCAGCGGGAGGATCAGAAGCAACTGCAGGCTCAGCAGGAGCAGAGGAGGTGACTGGATCAGCAGGAACGTCCGAAAGATCAGCAGGAGCGACAGCTGAAGTGGCAACCTCTGAAGCAGCAACCGTAGTGGCCTCGGGAGCACCAGTCGGAGTATCCACCACAGGAGTGGCGACAACAGGTGTGCTCTCGGGGGCACCAGCAGACGAAGCAGCAACAGCATCACCGGAAGTGGTAGCACCAGCAGCAGCAGTACCAGCAGAAGTGCCCTCAGGGGCACGAGTCGAAGCATGACAAAGCTCCTCAACGTCCTCCTCAGCCATCTCATCCAACTCCTCATCCTCAGACACAGAAGGAGGAAGCTCAACACCCATCAGACGAGCCATACGGCAAACTACCTCCTCGGTACGAGCCAAGCGAGACTCGTGACGACGAATTAACCGTACGACATCATCCAGGGTGGCAGAGGGAGCAGCAGAGGCACTGGCAGAGGCAGGGGCAGACGCTGAAGGTGTCGTCCTCTGAACGTGACGAAGTGCCGCAAGAGATTTCTTGATGGCCGTCGTGTTCAGGGGAGGACCAAGGGGACGCTCATCGTCACGAGGCAACGTGACACAGAAGTGACGAAACACGAGGGTCAATAAGCAAGGAAATGGGATATGAGCCGATTTAGAGGACTTGCGAATACACTCGAAAGAATCAATCTTATCGAGTATAATGCGAGCCCAATTAATCGAGCTCCCCATAAAGATAGCATAGATGAGCTTCAGAAAGGGCTGGGATGGTAAAGATGAGGAGCCGTACTTGGGAAGCAAGCACGACTTCAGAATCAGATTTAGGACCCACGCATTCGGCTTAAAAGATTTAGATGGAACACCAATCATGGCAGGAGGGATCTGATGGAAAATCTCAGAAAGGATGGTCTGATCAAGAGAAGAAATATCGTCAACAGAGATATCAGAGGGGAGGAGGCCAGACGAAGAGATACCCAGAATCTCTCCTAAGATTTCCGCTGTGAGGACTATAGGGGTCCCCAAAACGGTCGTCTCAACAGAGTGGGTCTGATCGTACTGACCCCGGATCCTATTCGCATAGAAAAGCTTTACTAATCTAGGGGAGGGGTGAGGATTCGCCTTCGGGTCATATCGAAGGTAATCGAGGAGACCCGACGACGAGAGAAGATCAGCTAACCCTAGGAAGTCGCTAAACTGGACGAAATGATCCAGAAGCAGCGGGCAATGTTCGATACGGTTGTACGCCGCGAGACACATAGGGTCGTCGCGACACAACAAAATATCGACACCGCCCACCGACATCGGAGCCTTTCCCTTAGGCTTACGGGTAGACGTACGAGGGTGGGTGCTAGACTCGGGATGGATAGGAGGAGTGGGTTCCCTATGAGTCTCTGTCTCGGGGTTATACTCTGTATCGGAATCGGTAGGAGTATGGAATGAAGAATGAGAGGCAAGAACTTTGGCCTTGGGCTTAGGCTTGGGCTTGGGTTGACCTCTAGGTTTGGCGGTCGTCGTCCTCTTCTTCTTGAGAGGAGGCGAAGACGACGAAGGATGGGTGGTCTTGGCACGGCGTTTCGGAGGGGTTGGATGCTCGGGATCCGAAGGGTTTTGTTCTACGGTCATCGGCGAGGGGCTAGACGGAGTGATCGGGATACGTGTTCGGGCCATAAGCTCGGCACAACACGACACAAGAGATCGAACAAGAGAACCCTAGCCGAAAATGAATCAAACCCTAGAAACCCTAGAAGCCGAGCTAACCCTAGCACTAGGAATGGAATACTAACCCTAGAAAGAGAGGAAATCACCTAGAACGAGGGGCCGACGGAGGAGATCGACGGAGATGGCCGGAAAACGGCCGGAGGTCGATCGGAATTCGAAGGGGCTGCGAGGGGTCGGGGTTTTGAGCTGAGGGAGAAGGGGTTTGAACCGATTAGAATGAAAACAAACCGACTAAACTGAGTTTAAGTCGGTCGAGATCGCAAATGACCAAACAGTCCCTGGCACAACTAGTCGGTCACAGTTCAAGCACTGACCGACTAGATCACGATCTAGTCGGTCGGTCAATGAGCTGAACCGACTAGTTGCAAACAGTGGCTGAATCCAAGATTTACTGACAAGATTTAGTCGGTCTGCGTTCATTTACTGACCGACTAGATCTCAATCTAGTCGGTCGGTCACTGAACATGAACCGACTAAAGAGTTAAAATGAAGAGGAAACTCAAAAAGCTTGAGTTAGTCGGTCTTAGTTCTTCTACTAACCGACTAGATGAACATCGAGTCGGTTGGTGGTTGAACTGAAGCCGACTAAAAGAGTCCAAAAGTTGATAATCAAGTTCTCTCCTCAATACACTTGGACGATATATCGCAAAAATCTCAATAATCATCTAAACTACCCCATTAAACATCGAAATCTTAAATACGACATTCAAAACATGAATTCGAGCAAAAATTCAAAATATCACGTAAATTCTCGAAAAATCCAATAAGTCTATCATAAACGAAATATTTCGAAATATAATACCATGCAAGATTATTGAATTAAACATGAATCCTATATCTCGGATTCACCCATAATCCCCAATTCTCGACGCAACCGCACAAAGGAGTCCTCCTTTAGGGGTTTCGTGAAAATATCGGCGATTTGCTTTTGGGTTTCAACGTACACTAAAATGATGTCCTTCTTAGCAACATGATCATCTAAAAAGTGGTGTCGGACATCTATGTGTTTCGAACGGGAATGGTGTACCGGGTTCTTGGAAAGACATATTGCACTTTGGTTGTCAACCATGATAGGGCAAGTATCACAATTTATACCAAAGTCTTTAAGTGTGTGTCTCATCCAAAGAACTTGAGCACACGCGGCACCGGCGGCAATATATTCCGCCTCGGTGGTTGAAAGTGATACGGAATTTTGCTTCTTGGAAAACCAAGAGACAAGGGAATTTCCTATAAAATGGCAAGTGCCACTAGTACTTTTCCTGTCGGATTTGCATCCCGCATAATCGGCATCACTATATGAGATTAACTCATACGTGCTAGATTTTGGATAAAGTAATCCAAAATCAAGTGTATAACTTAGATAACGGAAAATACGTTTTACCGCTACTAAGTGAGACTCCTTAGGTTGAGACTGATAACGAGCACATACGCATACGGCAAACATAATATCGGGCCTACTTGCGGTAAGATAAAGTAAACTACCTATCATACCTCGATATAGACGAATGGCTACATCCTTACCGCCCGTATCCTTATCAAGATGCGTAGTCGTGCTCATTGGAGTCTTTTCCCGGAAGCACTCTCCATTCCAAATCGCTTTAGCAACTCCACCGTGTACTTCGTTTGGTGGATGAAGATTGCATCGTCCATTTGGCGAATTTGGAGACCTAAGAAATACTTGAGCTCACCCATGTGGCTCATCTCAAATTGTTCCTTCATAACATTAGAAAACTCTTCGCAAAGAGCAAAGTTAGTAGCACCGAAAATGATATCATCAACATATATTTGAACTAAAATTATATCATTATTCGCATGCTTAACAAAAAGTGTAGAATCGGCTTCTCCCATTTTAAAATTCAAATCCAAAAGAAAATTCTTTAGGCGATCATACCAAGCTTGAGGAGCTTGTCTCAAACCGTAAA
Source organism: Scilla litardierei (assembly GCA_030789695.1). Lineage (NCBI taxonomy): Eukaryota > Viridiplantae > Streptophyta > Magnoliopsida > Asparagales > Asparagaceae > Scilla > Scilla litardierei. The sequence goes on along the minus strand of CM061134.1, from coordinate 100,244,062 downwards.
GTGCTTTCTTTAGTTTAAAAACATGATTTGGAAATTTTTCATTTATGAAGCCCGGAGGTTGAGAAACGTAAACTTCCTCAACGACATCTCCGTTTAAAAATGCACTTTTAACATCCATTTGAAATAATTTAAAATCCTTATGGCATGCAAAAGACAATAATAATCTAATTGATTCTAATCTAGCTACCGGAGCGAAGGATTCTTCGAAATCAATACCTTCCTCTTGTCGATAGCCTTGAGCAACTAACCGAGCTTTGTTCCGGACGACGACTTGGTTTTCGTCGGTTTTGTTCTTGAAGATCCACTTTGTCCCTATGATGGTGTGGTTCTTCGATGGCAATGGAACAAGCTCCCAAACTTCATTCCTCTCGAATTGAATGAGCTCCTCCTCCATGGCTAAGATCCAAGCGCTATCTTCGCATGCTTCATTAACATTCTTTGGCTCTATCGAGGAGGCAAAGGCACAATGAGCGAAGTAGTTCACTTGCGATCTTGTATTGACACTATCATAGATATTGCCAATGACTTGCTCATGAGGATGGTCACGAACGGTATGAAGCCATTTGGGAATACCTTGGTCACTAGGAACATTCTCAACAACTTCATTAGTTGGGTTAGTCTCAATAGAATCAATAGAATTATTAGACTTAGAATTATCAAACGAATCACATAAAACATCCATAGAATCATTATCATTTGAAATTCTAGTTGGAACAAATCCTTCATTAAAAGAGACATGAAGCGACTCCTCGATCGTTGAGGTTCGTTTGTTGAATATCCGGTAGGCTTTGCTACGCGAAGAATATCCAACAAAAATCCCCTCATCGGATCTTGGATCGAATTTGTCCAAACTACCATACGTGTTCTTAATAAAACATTTCGAACCAAAAACACGAAAATGTTTAACTTGAGGCAACCTACCAAACAACAATTCATAACAAGTTTGTTTAGTGCCGGGCCTCAAAAGTATTCTATTAAACACATAGCAAGCGGTGTGTACCGCTTCCACCCAAAATTGATGGCCAAGTTGGCTATCATCAAGCATAGTGCGAGCACACTCCACTAGCGTCCTATTCTTTCTCTCAACTACACCATTTTGAGGAGGTGCACGAGGGAAAGAGAAGGTGTGAGTAATACCAACTTCATCACAAAATGTCTCAAAAGACTCATTCTCAAATTCACCTCCATGATCACTACGAATAGTGACAATGGTGGTTCCTAAGAGATTTTGTACTTTCTTAACAAAAATTGTGAAGTTTTCAAAAGCTTCATTTTTATTACATAATGAAAATACCCATGTAAATCTCGAATAGTCATCTACGATGACAAGTCCATATCTTGCATTTCCTAAGGAAGCAACTCTAGTTGGCCCAAATAAGTCTAGATGTAATAGCTCTAGTGGTCGTTTAGTAGAAATGCTTTTCTTAGGTTTAAATGAAGATTTAGGAAGCTTGCCACGTTGACAACAATCACAAAAACTTTTCTTTTCAAAAACAAGCTTCGGAAAACCTTTAATGGAATTTAATTTTGAAAGCTTATAAAGTGTTCCAAAGTTCACATGTCCAAAGCGTCGATGCCATAAGTGTTGTTCACTTGTGTTGGCAACGAGACATTGTTCATAAGACTTAGGAAGATCCAAAATATAAATATCTTTATGACGAGTGCCGGAAAATAATAATTTATCATTATCTTTTCTTAAAATATGACATAATCCTTTCGCAAAGCTAACTTTGTAACCTTTGTCACAAAGTTGGCTTATTGAAATAAGATTATGATTTAAGCCATTAACAAGATAAACATCACTAATTAAGGGTTTAGATGGGTTACCCACTTTACCAACACCTATGATGGTTCCTCTCTCGTTGCCTCCAAATACGACGCGGTTTCCATTTGCTATAGGAACCACTCCGGAGAGCAAACTAGCGTCACCCGTCATGTGTTTTGAACACCCGCTATCGAGTATCCAATTTCCCTTGGAGCTAAATTTAAATTTGTTGCTCCTTTTCTTTTTCTTTTCCTTGAGTACCTAAAGATAGAAAATTTCATTTCATGGTACCCAAGGTCATTGGGTCCAAAAGATTAGACCTTTGGAAGCCAAGTCCAATTGGACTTAGACTTCCCCACATAATTTCTACTATGCACAACATCCGAAAAATAAGCATTCATATACATTTGTTTTTCGTCCATGCTTGTGTCCTTTGGGCTCCAAATTGTGAAAATCTTGGGAGCCCTCATCCTATTGGGTGCATGCATTCGACGTTGATTTCTACGTGATGCATGTTGTGGATAGGCATAAGGGACATGATGGAATGGTGCACGGCGAGAATTATTCATATGATGTTGTGGGTGAACATATGCATGTGTGAGAACACGTGCGTGAGGGTGTCTCACATGGTGTGCACGTGCCCGAGAATGTGTTGCATAAAAATCATCATATGTGTGAGCCGGTGGAGTAGGACGTGTGTTCCTACGTGGCATGGTATTGGTGTACATATAAGCATACCCCTTCTTTGGAGGTCCACCCAAAGTGGGTTTCTTTCCGAAAGAGGGTGTGGACGAGGTGGAAGCACCATTGGTAGATGAACTACCAATAGAGTGTTTGCTACCACTCGTAGAGTCACCAGAAGTTGGCCTAACAAAAGTAGTGGCCGATTTGGATGGACATCCCATCGTATACCCCAAACCAATGTGGTGATTGGCCGGAAGTAAGTCACTTAGGATTTTATCCAAATGGTACTTACCCTTATTGAATCTATTAATTCGGCCTAATGTGCTCTCATATTTCTCGGTGAGAGAACGCATAGAAGTATCCAAGTTGGATACTTGCGATGTGAGCACATAAACACGAGATTTAAGATTCTCGTTCTCAATACTCAAAGTCGAGTTTTGAGAAGTTAAATCCGCTATCCTATGTTCTTCCGGATCATCAATGCTAACATGTTCAAGTTTAGATTTGAGATTAACAATCTCATTTCTTAACTCTTCAACAACGGTGTCGTTGTTGGTGATGATAGTCTTAGGAGAGGTTTGAATGCTAGCTAGGTCATCTTTTACCTTAGTATATCTATTTACTAATTTAGTGTATTTTGACCATAATTGAGAGTTAGCATTCCTAAGATCATCCATAGTTACCTCATCGTTGCCTTCGTCATCACAATCATCGGAAGAGGAGGACCCTTGATCATGCTCCTCTCTTGCCATGAAGCACAAGTGTGCTTGCTCCACTTGCTCATCGTCCGACTCTCCGCTTGAGGAATCCTCGGAGTCGGTGAATGTTGCTCCGACAAGTCCCTTTTTGTACCCATTTTTGTACTTCTTGGACTTATCGAATTTTGGCGCCTTCCACTTCTCCTTTTGCTTGTTGAGAGGACACTCCGCTTTCATGTGTCCTGGCTTATTGCACTTGAAACACAAAGGAGAGGAAGATGCGTTAGAAGAACCAAATTTTGCTTTGTTCTTATAGTTACCTTTTCGGAAGAAACGGTTGAACTTCTTGGCCATGAGTGCCATGGACTCCAAGTCCAACTCGTTTTCCGAGTCTTCATCATCGGTTGATGTGGATGTGGATGGAGCGGCCTTGAAAGCAATGGCCTTCTTCTTTGGCTCGTCTTGCTTTAGGTAGGACTTCATCTTTTCCTGTAATTTGAGCTTGCTATCCTTGCGTACCTCGTATGACATTAAAGTACCCATTAGTTGAACTACGGTGTACTTATTCATATCATTACCTTCCTCGATGGCGAAGGTACGTTTCTCCCAAGAAGAAGGAAGTCCTTCGATAAGCTTCGAGCACTTCTCCTTTTGGGTGTAGGATTTGCCGAGGGCCTCTAACTCGTTTATGATGTCAACGAAGCGAGCGTAATATTCCTTCATCTTCTCGCCCTGTTGCATATGAAACATTTCGTAATCTTTGTTTACAACTACGAGTTTAGAGTCTCTTACCCTACTCGTCCCTTCATGAAGAATGAGGAGGGAGTTCCAAATTTGATATGCACTCTTACATGTGCATATCTTATTGAAGTCCTCGGGCTCCAACGCGCATTGCAAGGCGTTCATTGCCTTGGCATTGCTTACCTCCGCGGTGACCTCTGCGGTTGTCCATTTCTCAAAGTCTTCTTCTTCGGGCTCGATGTATTCCTTCATTGTGGTCCTCCATAGAGATGCACTCCGGAGGAAGGTTTCCATCCGGCATTTCCAGTACCCGTAGTTGGTACCGTTGAAGAATGGAGGCCTCGTTGAGGAATGTCCTTCCATCACTGAAGATGCTCCTTCACGGTTCCTGAAGGTGTCATAGTTGGAAGGTGGACGCACGGTCTTGTTGTCGTTGGCAGACATAGCTAAGTATCTGGCTCTGATACCAAATGTAATGCCCTACAAGCTACTGCACAAGTACTAGAGGGGGGTGAATAGTACTTTAAAAATAACAAGGAGTATAATTCCTAATTATAATGCAAACAACTACCAAATCAATTTGCGGAAGCTTAAATTGAATGACAACAACAAAATTAACAATGCTAACAAGAGATGTTACTGGGTTCGGATCCACCCAAGTCTCCCCGACTTGTTCCCGGTGATCCTACGTCCCAACCACCCGGATCCCCTCCGGATACTTGAGTTAGAAACCCTAACTCAAGATTTCCACTATGAAATACTTGTGAAAATCCTCCACAAGTCAAATCATACAAAATGTAATTTGTGACTCCCACAACCCGGGATCACAACCACACTCTCACAACCGAGAGTGAAACTTACAAATCAAATATGAAATGAAATAAGAAAACTTCTTACCGAACAAAATACCTATGCCTTGAGTATTGCTTACGAATTAGGGCAAGGATGATTTCGGGGAAGAAGTGGCACCAAACCCTAGCTCCAAGATGTAGATCAGCGATGGAGAGCTTTGGGGATGTTGGTGACCTAGAATCAAGCACTTGGCTTGGAAGGCTTCACACTCAATGAATCTCTCTTTGGAAGTAAGAGTGAGGAGAGATTATTGAATGGAATGAATGAGCTTTGAATGAGCTTAGAATGAATTCTCTTGATCTCTAAACTTGCAATAATATCAGCCTTGGCAGCAATGAATGCAGCCCATCAAGTATATATAGGATAGATGAGAGAGAGAGAGAGAAAAAAACGTTTCAATTAAAGCTCCAACGGCTCTTTTCTGAACCCAACTAGTCGGTCAAAGAACAACCACCGACCGACTAGTTCATCAACTAGTCGGTCGGTCAATTAACGTAAACCGACTAATGGGTAAACTGAGAAAAGATCAAAGTACAGACTAAGGAACTAGTCGGTCCAAGAAGAGTAGCTGACCGACTAGTTTTACAACTAGTCGGTCGGTGTTACGCCTATTTGACCGAGACCCAAAAGACACGAGCCCAGGAGCCCAATTGCTGGCCAAGAGCCCATCTACGTATACCGGCCCGTGTCACAAGACCCACTAAGGGACCCCCCTGCTATCGATCCGACCCGGCCCCGATACCCGCTGGTCACTCGCCCACTCCTGCGATAACCGCTCCCCCGGTTCCGCGACCACTAAATGACGGTAATGGGGAGGTGCGGGCATGGCGCAAGGGGCGGCGACGAGGGGGCGGATTGAGGGGGCACGATTGAGGGCGGGCGAGGGAAGTGGGCCAGAGGCAATCACGCTGGGAGCTCTTTAAAAGGGCTAGGAGGACGACGAAGCAAGGGACCGCATCTCAGGTATCTAAAGCCTAAGGTACTCCATCAACGACCTAGTTCCTCCTTTCCATCTCCTTCCTCCCCCGCTCGTGCCGTGAGACGCCGTTCAGATCTCCTCACGAGTCGAACCGTCTCCGCCGGGCCTCCTCTTTTAGATCTCTGTCTGACTTAGGCATCGGAGGGGATTTGGCCGGAACCAAGGTCCGGCCCCCTGACGAGCGTTCTCGTCTACGCAGGAGGACATCTGATCAACGGGCCGAGGCTCCCCCTCGCCCCTCGCCGACTGCGCACCCCGCTGGACGAGTGAGGCTTCCCCTAATCGTCCGACCGCCGAGGCCGAGCACATCCCACCGAGGCCGAGCGTCTCGCCCAGGGCCGAGGCTTCCCCTCGCCCTTCGCCGACCACACATCTAGCTGGACGACTGAGGCTACCCCTCGTCGTCCTACCTCCGAGTCCGTGCACGACCGTCCGAGGCCGAGCGTCTCAACCAGGGCCGAGGCTTCCCCTCGCCCCATCCGCACCGACTCAAAGCCCCCGAGGGACCCAAGCGGGCCCCTTGACCATGTTGACCGGGTTGACCACGGTCAACGCTTTGTAGTGAGAAAACACTCTGAAACATCTGGCGCCGTCTGTGGGAAACGAAAACCGTCCCACGAAGAAGCAAACCACACCTACAATGGCACGAGCCAGCAATGGAAGGAAGCGCATGACCCCCATCCCGGAGGAGGGGAATGGCGCATCAAACGGCAACCCCGAGGACATGCACGTCGACGGCCACCCCGCCCACTCAACCGAAGAGACCGGCGGCTCAGAACTAGCCACACAGGGACAGCTCCGCGCCCTGGCTCAGGAGACCAATGCGAGCCTCCAGACGTTGGTCGTGACGGTACAGCAGCTTGTCGGCCCTGCGCCGTCCAACGGAGGCGCGTTGAACGATAGCCATCGATGGGCGGGGGGTCCCCCGCACTTGCGGTCCGCCGTGGTCGACGACCACGGGACCCGGAAACCGAACACAGAGCGTCGGTTCACGCGGTCCGGCTCCCGTCAGGCGAGGTCACGCGCCTCCTCCCCTTATCGTGAAAGGAGCCGACGGGAAACTGAAGGGACGGAGGGCGAATCGATGACGGCATCATCTCGTCGGTCGCGGTCGTCCCGTCGCAGGAAAAGCGAACGACACCACTCAAGAGACCGATCACGGCGGAGCAGGAGCTCCCGCGGGAGGAGTCGGGAGCGCCGGGTCAGCCCGACCCCCAGCGTGGCGAGGGCCGTGGAGCCAGCCCCGCCGGCGCCTGTACTCCCTCCACCCCGGAACGAGCCAGAGGCAGGCCTCTGCCGCATCCCCGGGGGCATCCACGGAGACCGGTGCCCCTTGTCACGGAGAATAACCGATGCATGGGTCCCCTCTCGATTCAGAATCCCGGTGCTGGGAAAGTACGACGGAATAGGGGACCCGGGACACCACGTGATGGACTATGAGGGGGACATGTCCTTCCAGGGAGCTGACGATGACCTACTCTGCCGGGGCTTCTATTCTACTCTCAGGGGAGCGGCGAGGACCTGGTACCACAGCCTGCCCGGCCGCTCCATCGACAGCTTCGAGGAACTCGCCCAGTTGTTCTGCAAGCAGTTCATGGTGGGGAGGCAGATCAAGCCTGGTGCTGAACATCTGTTCAACATAGTGCAAGGCCCGTCTGAGCCGCTCCGATAGTTCATGCGCCGATTCAATGCAGAAAGGCTGAACGTGAACAGCCCTCCTGACCTGGTGGTCCAGACGGCCCTTAAGAAAGGGCTTCGCCACAGAGGCCTCAAGAAGTCCCTACACAACGATCCCCCTAAGGACCTCCCCGGGATCATGGCGAGGGCCGAACGCTTCATGCTAACCGAGGAGGCCTTGGCCGAGGACGCAGGAAAAGCCACTCGAGGGACCAAGCGCGGCGACGGCGGACGAGGCAGTCCCGAAGGGTACCGGACCGAGAAGAGGTCGAGGAACAGACAGCGGGGAGAAAGCACGAGGGACACCACCCCAGACGCCATCCTCGCCCAAGTACAGAAGAAAGAGCGAGCTGATCGCCCCCCACCGAAGGCTAAAAGAGGTGGGAAGAACAGGGAGAAGTACTGCAAGTACCATAAGGATGATGGCCATGACACTGAAGACTGCTGGCATTTGAAGAAGGATATCGAGAAGCTGATGAGCCGAGGGCACGCCAAGAACCAGGCCGACGAGCTAGCCCACGGGGAAGGGACCTCCACACAGCCAGACAAGGGGAAGAAGGTCAACACCGTCCAAGGTCCCCTCCGCATCATAGAGTAAGCGGGCGATGTCTCCCCCCCGGTTGCAGCCTAGTAAGAGGGAGTTATCTAGGTTTACATCCCTCTGTCTAGCTTCATTTCCGTTTTTCCTTTTCCTCCAAATGTACCAGTCCGGCAGGACTCTTGAGAGTACAAATGCATTCCCTTGTTGTCTTTTCTTAAATCCCCGACGGAACTGACGTGTCACCAATAGCGCAAAAGAATGGGGACCGCCGCCTCACTAGAGGAGGAAGAAGAGCTTTGCCCTCGTCGACCGAATCCTGCGCTCATAAGTCTGGGGGCAGTTCCCCCAGCAGGCATGGACGCCGACCGGTCCTAAGCCGAGGAGCTTTGCCCTCGCCGACCGACTGCCGCGCTCCGGTCCTAAGCCGAGGAGCTTTGCCCTCGCCGACCGACTCCTGCGCTCATAAGTCTGGGGGCAGTTCCCCCAGCAGGCACGGACGCCGACCGGTCCTAAGCCGAGGAGCTTTGCCCTCGCCGACCGACTCCCGCGCTCCGGTCCTAAACCGAGGAACTTTGCCCTCGCCGACCGACTCCAGCGCTCATAAAGTCTGGGGGCAATTCCCCCAGCAGGCACGGACGCCGACCGGTCCTAGCTGAGGAGCTTAGCCCTCGCCGACTGACTCCTGCGCCTATAAGTCTGGGGGCAACTCCCCCAAGGCACGGACGCCGACCGGTCCTAAGCCGAGGAACTTTTTCCCTCGCCGACCGACTCCTGCACTCATAGGTCTGGGGAGAATCCCCCCAGCCAGCGCCAACGTCATCCAGTCCTAGGCCAAGAACAAGGCAGCAACGCAAAGTACACGGGGAGCCCGAGTAAGTTAATTTTGTTTATAACAGTTAACCCGGGTACAAAAATGTGTCTTATTTACAGGGAATCAAGGCGAAGAGACCTCTCTACAGATAATCCACTCACGACGAATGACAAAGTTCGTCACCAACAGAACAAAATTGGTTGACAAAAGACCCAAAGTAGTTAACCCAAGTTGGCAGCCATGCAACCAGCAATTATTGGCCCCAGAACCAGTAGCGAAGCCGAAGGAGATAGCGGGGTCCATTTCAAGTAGACTGGCCCAAAGCGAAGCGGATGCTTAAAAATTTGAGGATAAGGCCAGGAGGGACGGCTTAGAGGGCCCGGGCTCAGGAGGACACATCCTTGGGCACTTCGCCCTGCTCGGAGCGAGGAGGATCGACTGGCGGAGGGGCTTCCTGAACACGCTCCACACATTCCCGGAATGAAGACTGGACGACGTCGACGATCCGAGGGGCGATAAGGTCTTCATACTTACCGAAGGCCTCCCTGAGAACCTCGAGGATTCTCTTCCCCAGGGTCTCAACGACGCCCCTCTCCACCTCCTCCGCGAGCCGCGCCACCTGGCGCCGATCAGACAACTCCCTCTGAAGCTCCTCCCTCTCCAGGCGGAACGACTCCGCCGCTTCCTCAGCCGACTGCAGGGCGTCCTCCAACTTTCCCTGGAGATCACCCACTCGTCCCTCTAGCTCGGACACACGGAGCTGGAGATGCCGGGACTCCATCTGGGCCTTCACCATTGCTACCTCCGCCGCCCCGGCTCGTTCTTGGGCCCTCATGGAGGACTCCTCCAGCTTCCTCAAGAGGATGGCCCGCCGCTGCAGCTCCACAGCGAGCGTCGACCCCTGGAAAACGGGACATGAGCTAAGAAGGGAGTGAAGGGAAAGAAAGGACTGCGAGAGGGCCGAACCTGTTGAAGGGCCCAAACCAAAGAATCCGACACCTTGTCGGCGGGAATCTTCTCGAGGGTGCTACGGTCCCGGGGGAAGACGGAGCTCTCGGCCACCTGCTGGGCCAGGGCTCGGTCGACGAACACTGAACTCCCGGGGCAACATCGAGGGAAGCCATATGGCTCGCCAATAGCGCTCCGATTCCCGGGGACGGAAGCGGGGACGCTGCGATGGGGGTGGTTGTCAGAGTCACCTGAAGATCCCCGGTGGTGCCTGCAGGAGGCACAGAACTGGCCGGGCTGGAGGGCTCCGCATCCTCCTTCCTCTTCTTCCCTCCGTGAGGCTCCACGAGCGCCGAAGGAGAGCGCTTCCGCCTTGCCCCATCTCCACTCTCGGGGACGGGAGGGGACGCTCCGAGGGCGAGGGGGACTACACCGGACCCGTCATTACCCCCTGCCTCTCGGGCTGGTGGGGCAGGTCCGGCCTTTACTACGCCCCCAGGGAGGAGATCGCCAGAAGAAGAGGCAGGAGGCACGGCCGCTACCTTGCCCACGGAGGGCTCGGCTCGGCGCACATCCTCCTCAACTACCTTGCCCACAGAGGGCTCGGCTCGGCGCACCTCCTCCTCAACGGTCCGTCGAGGTGCCCTTCCGGAGGTACTGCCTCGGCTCCGAGCAGCTCCACGACGGATCAGCTCATCGACGTCACGGACGAACTCGCGGCCTGCCATCCCTGCAAAGGAAACCGAAATCAGGATGAGTCACAGGGCAGTCCGAGGAGGAAAAAGCGACCTACCCGGGGACCACAAGATGGCCTTCAGGAGTAGGTCATCCAACAAAGACCAGATGGAGTTCGATTCCAAAGGAAGAGCCGACAACGTCGCGGCGGCTGCCTGATCAACATCAGAAAGGGCTAGCGGCGGGCGAGGTTGGACAGGCGCTCCCCAACTTGTCAAAATCTGGGCCTCACCCAAGAAGACCACAAAGACATAATCCGAGTTCCAATCCCCTGACCAGCGGGGTAACCCGATCAGGCATTCCCTCCTCGAACGGGCTCGGAGTAGCAGCCATGACCCCGGACCGACCGTCTGGACCTGGTAAAAGTGGAAGAGAAGGGGGAGAGACGGCTCCAGACCATGGGTACAGCAGAGCGTTACGAAGCCCGTCAGTACCGCGATCGAACACGGGGTGAACTGACAAAGGGACACCGTGAGATGTTCCATGACCTGGATGAAGAAGGGATGGAGCGGGAAGCGAAGACCCAGGCGGAACATCTCGACGTAGGCGCCGACCTCATTGCTCCTCGGAAGGCAAATCCGCTCGTCGACAAATGGAACTCGAACCTCGTATGGGAAGCAGAGATATCTTTCCCGGATCTCCGCGGCCACCGAAGGAGGAGTCCTCGACGGCGTACGGAGGACAACCGGGGGCACATTAAGCCGCACGGCAGCCGACGCCACGTCATCACGGGCGTAGTCTGGAAAAAGTTTCCCCTTCCCCTTATCTTGAAGAGAACGACTCCCGGCGGGGGAACCTGATTCCCCCAGCCGGGGCTCGCCCCGCCTGGACTCCGGAGGATCC
>CM061134.1:100182536-100232288 GCA_030789695.1 Scilla litardierei | reverse complement strand
AGAACATGAAGCTCAAACCCTATAAGTGTATGTGAATAAAAACCATATGCAGGAACTTTCATTGCATTCAGAACAACATAGAGCTATAAATTTAAGCTGACATCCAGAATTGAAGTACACAAGATAACTAGGGCCTCAAACATGGCCAACAACAACAGAAATCTACAAAATTGGGTATACACCCCATAAATATGACATAGAAGGAAACTTAAGCAGCAGCAAGCGAAACTCAGTAACTAGTCCGCAACGGGAAGGACTCCAGGATCTGCGAGTCAATCTCCCCAATCAGCTCGCCCTCCATCTAACCTGTCTGGTGACCTGACATACATTCAAACAACATGGGATCAACAAGGGTCCTTGGCAAGCTATGGTTAAAAGGGGACCCTTGGCAAGATATGCAAAAGATTATATATGGCAGTTAAGGCAGTTATAAAGATTTACACTAGCATGACAGTTCTATTATGAAAGGAAACATAGCAGTTGAATAAAGTAACATCAGTTCTATAAGTTAACATCATTTTTCAAGTCGTTTAATTGTGTGTGCAAGTCTGTGACTAAGGTTCCTGTCGTTAGACGGCTAGTAAGTGAATCCACCTTCAAGTGCCCCCAAAGGCGATCTGTTTACTACCGGCTAGTACCCGAGAACCCAACCCCACCCACGTGTACTTTCTGGACCACGAGCCAGAATACTAAACCGTCATATACTGGAACATGAGCCAGACTAGTCACATGTGACCCTACTGGAACATGAGCCATACTAGTCACATGTGACTGATAAGAGTAGCCAACTATGAGCCAACGACATGTATGTGATCGACGCCCCGGATACGCACCCGGGGCGAGCGACTCGCTAGTCTTACCGCAAGCGCAAAGTGTAGCGGCGAGCGGGTATCGAACACGAGGATGGCAAATGACAGTGTCTTCTTCAATTCACCTGGCTATAAGAACAGTCAAGAAATATTTGCAATAAAGCGGTCACAGTCGTTCAATTGTATAAAGGAAATATCAAATTAATAAAAACGCCTAGGGGGTAGGGAATCCCCGCTACAAACCGTATCTCGTCATTGTGATTCGTAGGTTTCACAATTGCTAGACTTGAAATTCAGGTGAACTAGTTGCAACTAAATGTAGAACCAAGCTCACGCTCTCGCGCTATTGCCGGTCTATAGCAAACCTAGGGTAGGTCCAATCTCTTGCAAACCCTAACCTAGGCAAACTAGCGTGAAGAACAACATCATCGTTCAATCATATCTCGAGCCCACTCTCGTGCAAACTCGAGCTACGACCTAGGTTGGGATAGTTCCTACCCGTCAAATCTCTTGCAAACGGGTATTGGTATAGAATTGCAATCGAAAACCCCAGTTTCGGTCCAATCTCTTGCAAACCGATTCCGGAAAAATCCAATTGTAACATAATTCGAATTTCTAGGGCTTCCTATCGAGTTGGGATCCAATCTCTTGCAAATCCCAATCGGTATGAATCCCTAGCTATTCGTATTAAATCAATCCCAAACTAACCCTAATCAATTCTAGCAATAATTTCACCGATTCATCACAAATTAGAAATAGGGTTCGTATGGTTCATCCCTACGCCCCAAGACGATAAAACTACTCACAATTCATAATGCAATTCAACGGAAATTCACAAATAAAATCAATAGAATTCATTGCAATATTCAATATATCAATAAAAATGAGGTTTTTGATAGAGAGAGAGAGACAAACCAATGAAGTTTCAATAGCATCCAACAAAATATCCCTTTTATCTCTCTCCCAAAAGCTCAATCTAATCTCCTAAAAAAGTAATCTAAAAAGGCTGCCAAAAAAGTTCTGAAAAAGCCCCCCAAACTAGGTTTAAAACAGGGGTTAAATACCCCCCAAAATCGCCCAAAAAACTGTGACAAAATTGCCCCTGCGCAGCCTCAAAATCGCAATTTACGCTACAGGCAGCGCGACTCACTCGGCCGAGTGACAAATGTCATTCGGCCGAGTGACAAACCCTGACAAATTCCAGTAACTTCGGACTTTTGGGGGTCGGCTCCTCGGGAGTCACTCGGCCGAGTGACTTTCTTTGCTTCGGCCGAGGGGACTTCTTCACTCGGCCGAGTCGGAACTCGGGACGGTACTGACAGATTACAGTAAGTTGGGACATTTCGTTTGCCGTGGTCTTGATGCCACTCGGGAGTGTGGTGTCTCCGAGGTTCGGCCGAGTGGGATGGCGTCGGTCGGTCGAGTGCACGCTGATACTCAGTCTGTTGCGTGTCCGATCTGGCCGGCCGAGCGGGCTTTCGATGGTCGGCCGAGTGACTCCTTCACTCGGCCGAGTGACATGCTGAAAATGCCCAATCTTTGTATTTTTGCTCCCTCATCGCTCCTACGACGTTCTTTCTTCTTCCACTCCTTTCCAATAGCAAAATTCCCCTCGAAAGAGTCACGGGTGACACTCCGGAGTGGGTGCATCTCAGAATCACTCCAAATCGCTCGAAATCTCCTGAAATTCGACAAAAACAAGAAATCGTGAAAAGCATCGTAATTTGCCGAAAAATCGTGAAAAACGCGATACGAGCGATCAAAATGGCATGCAATCCTGCAGAAAAAGGTGTAAAATATGGAGTGATCAAAATCCCCCAAGCTTACCTCTTACTCGTCCTCGAGGAAGATGAGTAAAAAGCGAACCCGGTGGATAAAGATAATGGAAACGATGGAGAAATGGAAAATGAAAAACGAAAAACAAAATAGAAAACGAAGAAGGAAGCTGCTAGATCATTTTCTCAGGACGTGGGTTTTGCTTACTCATATAGCATGCCTCGAATATAAAACACATGTCAAAGACTTTTATCTCGATATCATAGTTTAATGGTGCATTTGAAATAGAAAACCCAAGAATATCAATATAGCATGAAAAATGGAATAATTCTAGAATTAGCATCGTCTGAAGCATCTAAAGCGGTATACAAAATCGTAGATCACACACTTTTCAATTGAATGCTTTCTATAAGGAGTATAGAGATATCACACAATAGAGTAGTAAGAATAGAAAAGTGTGGTTTTCATGAAATGAATGCTAAGCGTAGATTTCTGAGTTTCGTGAAACTTTAGCGATCTCACCGAGTATAAAATATTACTAAGCCTAGGTTGTCATGCGCCGTCAAGTAGTCACTCTCACACACATCATAGGATCCTCTCCCCCAAGCTTATCCATAAGCGTGGTGGCATAAACAAAACTATATTTACATCCCCGTTTCTTTTGAAGCTCCAAAAGTCAAAGAAATAAAAATAAAAGCAAACGAGGGAAGAAAGGGAGAAAGGGTATGATATGGGATCGTTTTCGAACTTCTTTCTTTTCTTTTTCTCAAATCTTTTTTTTGATAGAGAATTTATACACAAATGATCCCAAATCAAAGAGAAGGATATACGAGTATTTTTTTTCTTTGGGTTTTGGGGACTTTGGAGCATGTGATATAATAACAGGGGGATGCCAATAATAGAATTACTAAGGGGAGATTCACCAATGAATTTAAAATATAGAAATAATGTTCAAGATATGTGGAGAAAGAAATAAATGTATCTCTCGATTCACTCTATAGGACGTGCATGACAACTTCAGCAGTGTAATTTAATCTACTCAGTTTAATCTCAAAAAGCAAACTAGTCCAGATATATCAATGCTAGCAAACATTCAATCAACCTGAAGTGAAGCGTACAAATCATGCAATAAGAAGTGATATGAGAAAAGAAAGCATTACTCCAGACATAAGCATCAATGCGTGAATCTTGGTGTGTTTTCTACGATAGCATACATATGAATCATCAGACATCAGCTAATAATAGAATTTCATTCATTTTCATACGGAAAAAGCAGTGGGTTACTATTTCTAAATGCAAAGCAGAACATAGCATATGATATCAGAAACAAAAGCTATGACATGACAAAATTAGCATGCATATAGAGAAAAGCTAACACCACGTCATCGTCATCACATAAAAATCATCTCTAGCAAAAGATGAAAGAAATAAAGATAAAGGAAAACGGAACTATTCACAATGCAGCACACAAATAAAATAAGAAAAACGTGATGCATTGTAAAAAAAGAAAAAGTGATGAAAAATGGGTGCAAAAGCGGAAAAACGTGCAAAAACTAAAAATGAAGGTGATGAAAGCAAAAAGTGTGAGAACTCACTCCCCCAAGCTAAAGTGCACAGTGTCCTCAATGTGCAAAGTGTGGCACACCGAGAGACGAGAAATGGGTGGGGAGGGTGAGGATGCATGCATGATAAAAAAATAAAAATGAAAAGAAAATATGATGATGTGAATGATGCATGCAAAGATCGGAGTGATGCAGGTAATGTGTCACCAAAAATAACTCTCACTCTCTCCCAAAAAGATATAGAATGATGTGATCTGAATAGGAACCAAAATAGTGAGGGGAGGAGGGGGGAAAAAATATCTCCAGGACCAGCAGAGAATGGGCAGTATAACGACAAAAAGGTCAATGGCATCAATGGTGTGCCTAAGCTGGTGGAGCTGCACCATCTCCGTCCTGTGGCAGAGGTGGAGGAGGTGGTGGGGGGGTGGTGGACGTGTCTGCTGGGTGGGTGGGTGTAGCGGAGGCAGTCGCGCCAGGATCTGATTCAGGCAAGCCTGAATATCGGGGAGCATGGCGACGCGGGACTGCACGAAACTGACCGTGGAAGAGAGAGCCCTAAAATCGCCTCTGAGTCCACTCACAGCCCTCTCAAGAGCACGAATGCTCTGAAGTAGAGCGTCAGGGGGTGGTGGAGCCGAGGGACGAACATGTCTAGGCTGTGAAGGTCGGGGCTGTCGCACACGTGTGGAGTAGGTAATCGGGCCAGCAGGTATGTGCGGAAAAGGTGCTGTGCTTACTAGTGGATGCCCAGCCGCAGTGTGAGGCTGGGACACAGGCTGGGACGAGGAGGTAGCAGCAGTAGTGGTGAAAGAAAAAATCGGCGACGAGGCAGCAAGAGAGGTCGGTGACACAGGTGTGAGGACAGACATCACGACACTCTCGGATAGGACAGCTACGGTGGAGACAGAAAGGTCGGCCACTGGGGAGGAAGTGTAAGGACCAAAAGGTGACACCCCAGCGGACAGCAAGCTGGATAGGGACCGCACAACAGCAGGGAAGGAAGACTCACCGCTCTCAAGGATAGTGGGTGGACGCTCGAGAAGAAGTGAGGAAATAGGCTCAACCGAGATAGGCACAGCAGTGACGGGGGTGGTGGACATGGTGGGCGTGGTGGACGACTCAGCAAGGGTACTCCCGACACTGACAGAAGTGGGGACAGAAGTGTCAGGAGGTGCAGACAGTGCAGGCTCGGGCTGAGTGATCACGGGGTCAGCAGGAAGTGCAGGGGGTGCAGGGGGTGCCTGCTCAGCGCCCTCAGCCTCAAGAACGTAGGCAGCTGGGATGAGGAGATCCATCGCTGGGATCCAATCCTCGTGGGATGGTCCTATATGTGTCCGAGCGGGGCTCGGGAGGATCATGTAATCGGCACTAAAAGGACCGTGCAACCACACCCAGTGCCGCTGGCCATGGGGACAAAGCATCTTCATCCGGGCCATGATGTCTATCGAGAGTGAAGTGGGGCCCGGGGCTCGTCGCAGGTCAGCAGGTAGGTCCACGCAGGTCATCAGGGCTAGCAGAGTAATCAGACCGCCGCAGCAAATAGGTGAGCGAGCGCCCACCGAAATGATGATGCGGTCTAAAAACCAGCTAGCAATATCAATCTCAACGGCGGGGACCAGGTCATCGCTACCCCTATCGAGAACTCTGGGGCGAGCCATCGCGTAGAGCATGTAGAGCTCAAGCGTAGACATCGTCCCAGGCTCGTACCTCGCCAAGAAAGTGGTCGCTATAAGGCGATGTGCCATGCGGAGGCAGCAGTGCAGGATGGCTGAGGCATTGGCCCTACTAGGGTCAAAGCCATGGTGGGAGCCCGTGATACGTGTCTAGAACGTGGAAGTGTCAAACGACGGCGGTGGGATGTGAGTGGGTGCATAGGCTCGGTCGGAGACGGGGACATCGGGCCACTGGAAGAACGCACAAAGCATGACGAGAGTGACCTCACACTCTCGATCCATCAGGCGGAATGTGCATCCTCCAGGGGTCCGGGCTATCGAGCTAAGAAACTCAACTGTCGGACGGACGTAGGTGTCCGCCGACACAGACAAGAAGTCGCGCCAACCCACGTTGTCGTACAACGTGAGCATCCCCTCTAGCACCCCTAGGCGGTCAAGGTCTGCTAAATGTGCGAACCTAGAGGGTACTATCGAGCGATGGGCGATACACTCAAATCGGACGCGTTGTGCGTCGTCTCTGAACGTGATCCCCAGCGGCGCGACAGCGGGAGCCGGTGGTGGGACAGGATCGGCGGGGATAGGCTGTGCGTGGATGGGATCGGCGGGAAGCGGCTGTGAGGGTGGTGGCGGCTGTGGCGGGCTAGGTGGGGGGAGTCCTCCCTAGCATGAGAGGGACCGGCATCATCGGTCCTCTTCCGCTTGGAAGAGGCTCCCCGCGTGCGTGGCCTAGTACGGGGCGGCATGTGTGCCGCGAGTGCTCACCTAACAAAAATATAATGCGACGTGCTCAATAAAAGGAACGAGTGTACCTGAACACGCCACGAGAGCAAATCAGCAAGTGCGTCCTGAAGCTCCCCAAAGCTCCCCAAAGATAGCCTACAAATCAAACAACGATATCAGCAGATAATATTCAAAATACATAGGGGAGATGGGGTATAATAGATAGATAAACAAATTGATTTGATTTTTGGGCTCAACGGGTCTACGGATCGAGCAAAATAGGAGAAAAATAGAGTTTGGGGGCAAACCGAGGCGATAGGGGGTCGGCCGACGACGAGGGTACTCGCCGGAGGTCGGGGCGTCGGCGGTCGGTGTTCGCCGGCGGTGGTCGGACGAGTGGGGCCGACGGAGAGGTGATTCAGGCGAGGGGGCAGTGGTCGTGGGCGAGGTGAGGGGAAAATTCGTTGGGCTCGAGCGAAATTGGGGATTAGTTGCGTTGAAATTCGCGCCGAGCCCGCAGCGACTTATATAGGTGCAGTTACGACTCGGCCGAGTGACTATGTTACTCGGCCGAATGACGTAACGTTAAAAAAATTTAAATTTCTCCCCGCCACTTACGACTCGGCCGAGTGGCTTTTGTTCACTCGGCCGAAGGGAGAAAACTCCTTCGGCCGAGTGGCACAAGCTACTCAGCAATTCTTTCCCTAGGAGGGTATCCGTTTCCCTCGGCCGAGTGACTAAATGTACTCGACCGAGTGACAGTTAATATGAAATGCAAAAAAAGACAGAGAGTTGGTTCCGTAGACTTCCCTGGTTGGTGCCCCACTCGGCCGAATGGGGTCCTTTGCTCGGCCGAGTCGCATATGATACACGGCCGAGTGATGCTGTTTTCTTCTTCGGGGCTCAGTTTTTGCTCTACTCTCTGTTTTTCTTCCTCCAGTTGGTTTATTCCTCCTCCCAAGGCCTGAATGCATTCCTGGAGCGCTCTTCCTTGCCTCTATCTTCCTCCATATGAGAGATCTCCTTTTCTCCTCTCCTGTCATAGAAATTAAGACCCGTTGTCACAATTTTTATGGGCAAAAAGACTCAAAACACTAATAAAGTCTAAACTAAAAATAAAAACCAAATAAAAAAATGCAAAAACCGTCGGGTTGCCTCCTGGCAAGCGCTCGTTTGAGGTCTTGAGCTCGACCCCTTTGGATTTTCAATTAATGCGTGATGTTGGGTGCATATGAGATGCACCCGTCGAACTTGCCGGAAAGACCGCTCGGATTTGGATCATGGTGGTGCATGGCCTTCCTCAGCGCCCCTTCATCTTGGGCAATCTTGGGGGATGGCTCCCCCAAGCTTGAGCTTGTTCTGGTCTTTGACTTCACCGGTGACACCAATCTTCGAATCGGTAGAGCTTTCTTTGGACTCTTCAATGTCGAGAGCTTGCAAAGCTCCCGTATTCTCGTGACATCAGCGTTGCCATCATCATTTGCCATGGAGCTATTGGGAGAGTCCTCGATCTTCTCTTCTTCGACCAAATCTTGGCCTTCTTCGAAGCCATCATCGTGGAGTGCACCGATGGAGTAGGGGATAGCCTCTTCTATAACCTCATCAAGGAGGTCCAAGTAATCTAGCTCCTCATGGTACGACATGTGCTTCATAGCCTCTGGTATATGGAGCTCGACTTCAATGTTGCCGACATTCAAGGTAAGAGTCCCTTCCCGTACATCGACGATTACACCGGCGGTGGCGAGGAATGGGCGTCCAAGTATGAGAGATGTGTCACCCTCTTCCTTGATGTCCATGATCATAAAATCACAAGGCAAGCATATGCCTCCCGGAACTTGGAGTGGGATATTCTCCGCGATCCCAACCGGCCTTGTAATTCGACCGTCCGCAAGTTGAATCCTCATGTCGGTTGGCTTTAAATCCGTGCCGGTGTTCAACTTCCGAAACATGGTGAGAGGCACGAGGCTCACACTAGCGCCCAAATCAATCAATGCTTTTTGTAAGGGGACGCCTCCGAGTGTGCAAGGAATCCGGAAACTCCCGGGATCTTTAAATTTGGCGGGCTCCTTTTCCTTCCTAGTGAACCACGTTCCTTATTCCGTGAGCATGATCCTCTCCTTCCTTTTCCTTCCCGTAATCAAGTCCTTTAAGAACTTCGTGTAGGACGAGATTTCCACTATGGCATCAAGAAAAGGGATATTGAGGCTCACCCCTCTCAAGTATTCGAGGAACTTGGCTAGCTTCTTCTCGATCTTGGCTCTAGCTAGCCGTTGAGGGAAAGGCACCAGTGGCATGAATCGGTGCTCATCAACAGGTTCCTCCACTCTAGATTTTGCTCCTTCTTGCGGCTCCTTCTCTTTTTCCACCTCAATTATCGGCTCGCTCTCTTCTAGAATCTCCACCACTGGTTCCTTGATTTGGGTCATGGGGGGAGTGGTATCCTTCCCACCTCTTGTTGTAACCGCAACAACCGCGTTGATATGGCCGGTGTTGTCCCGTGGATTTGGCTCGGGTTGAGCCGGCAATTGTTGGTTATTTCTATTGAGCAACGCAAGTTGCTCCCCAATTTGAGCGACGACGGTGGTGAGAGAATCTTGTCCCGCCTTCAACGTGGCGTTAATCTTCCTCTGCTCCGTCATAAACTCCTCCACCTTAGCTTCAAAATCCGAACGTGGTTGAGCTTGCGGAGAGTTGGGATTTCTCCATCCTTGATTATACCTGGGTGGCCTATAAGGTCCCACTTGGTTCCTAGGTGGGAAGTTTTGTTACGGTGGCCCTCTTGGTTGATAATTCGGTTGTGGTGGTGGAGCCCGGGCTTGAGGAGGTTGTTGAGACAGGGGGTTCAAGGCACCATCATTATTAGCATAGGAAAAACCCGGATGGTTTCTAGCGGCCGGGTTGGCCCAATTTCTGGAATTCCCGCAACATACTGAATTTGCTCCAAAGCTCCTTCTCCATGCTCTCCTCCTACATACATGGTTTGTGATTGGTCTTGCCAATCACTCATATGGTTCGTCGGTGCGGATGTAGTAGGGGCTCCTTGTGGCTCGGTAATGTATTTCTCCAACCTCTCCACCACCTTGTGGAGAGAGTCAAATTTGCTAGCAAGCTCCGCCACGGCCTTAGCCTCATAAATACTCGTGGGCTTCAAGGAGGATGAAGAATGTCCTCGCTCGTCCCCCCATTATTGGTTGTTGGAGGCCATCTCCTCTAGCAAGGTCGTAGCTTCATCGGGGGTCTTTGACAAAATGGCTCCGTTTGCGGTAGCATCAATAATCTGTTTTGTGCCCGGTTGGAGTCCATTGTAGAAACTGTGGACAAGCTCCCAATCCTCAATGCTGTGATGGGGGCATTGATATTGCAAGTCCTTGAAGCGCTCCTATGCCTCATAGAGAGTCTCCTGCGGTCCTTGCTTGAAGGACATGAGAGCACTCCTTATCTTCACCGTCTTGGAGGGCGGGTAAAATTTGTCGACGAAGGCACTCACCAATTCATCCCAAGTGGTGAAGATTCCTTCAGCTTGCGTCCTCAACCAATATAAGGCCTTGTCCTTGAGTGTGAAGGGGAAGAGGCGCAGTCTGATAGCATCTATGGAGACGCCCGACATTTGGAAGGTGGCACATTTTGATAAGAAGAGCTGGATGTGGTAATGAGGGTTCTCATGGGAATTCCCATGAAAAGGGTCTTGCTGCATCAGAACTACCAATCCGGGCTTCAATTCGAAATTTTTTTCGGCCGCCAACTCCGGCATAGCTATGGATGAGGTCGTGGAGGAATTCTTAGGCCGAAGCCTATCTATGAAATGATCCTCGCCAGTCGCTCTGCAAATTCTTCGGGTGTCTCAGGATGGGTCATAAAATTCCCTTCCGTATCGAGTCTCCTCTCCGCTCTGATCCTCCTCAATGTACGTTCGATCTCCGAATCGAATAGTATTTCTTTGGGGTCCGCCGTGGATCTCGTGTACATGCAAGGAAAAACAGAGTTTCAAAGAAATAGTTAGCACAAAGGAAGGGTAAAATAAAAATAGATATAATAGAACAAAAAAGAAAAATAGCTAGGTAGGTAGAATCTAACACTATCGCCTCCCCGGCAACGGCGCCAAAAACTTGATCGACGCCCCGGATACGCACCCGGGGCGAGCGACTCGCTAGTCTTACCGCAAGCGCACAGTGTAGCGGTGAGCGGGTATCGAACACGAGGAGGGCAAATGACAATGTCTTCTTCAATTCACCTGGCTATAAGAACATTCGAGAAATATTTGCAATAAAGCGGTCACAGTCGTTCAATTGTATAAAGGAAATATCAAATTAATAAAAACGCCTAGGTGTAAGGAATCCCCGCTACAAACCGTATCTCGTCATTGTGATTCGTAGGTTTCACAATTGCTAGACTTGAAATTCAGGTGAACTAGTTGCAACTAAATGTAGAACCAAGCCCACGCTCTCGCGCTATTCCCGGTCTATAGCAAACCTAGGGTAGGGTCCAATCTCTTGCAAACCCTAACCTAGGCAAACTAGCGTGAAGAACAACATCATCGTTCAATCGTATCTCGAGCCCACTCTCGTGCAAACTCGAGCTACGACCTACGTTGGGATAGTTCCTACCCGTCCAATCTCTTGCAAACGGGTATTGGTATAGAATTGCAATCGAAAACCCCAGTTTCGGTCCAATCTCTTGCAAACCGATTCCGGAAAAATCCAATTGTAACATAATTCGAATTTCTAGGGCTTCCTATCGAGTTGGGATCCAATCTCTTGCAAATCCCAATCGGTATGAATCCCTAGCTATTCGTATTAAATCAATCCCAAACTAACCCTAATCAATTCTAGCAATAATTTCACCGATTCATCACAAATTAGAAATAGGGTTCGTATGGTTCATCCCTACGCCCCAAGACGATAAAACTACTCACAATTCATAATGCAATTCAATGGAAATTCACAAATAAAATCAATATAATTCATTGCAATATTCAATATATCAATAAAAATGAGGTTTTTGATAGAGAGAGACAAACCAATGAAGTTTCAATAGCATCCAACAAAATAGCCCTTTTATCTCTCTCCCAAAAGCTCAATCTAATCTCCTAAAAAAGTAATCTAAAAAGGCTGCCAAAAAAGTTCTGAAAAAGCCCCTCAAACTAGGTTAAAAACTGGGGTTAAATACCCCCCAAAATCGCCCAAAAAACTGTGACAAAATTGCCCCTGCGCAGCCTCAAAATCACAATTTACGCTACAGGCAGCGCAACTCACTCGGCCGAGTGACAAATGTCATTCGGCCGAGTGACAAACCCTGACAAATTCCAGTAACTTCGGACTTTTGGGGGTCGGCTCCTCGGGAGTCACTCGGCCGAGTGACTTTCTTTGCTTCAGCCGAGGGGACTTCTTCACTCGGCCGAGTCGGAACTCGGGACAGTACTGACAGATTACAGTAAGTTGAGACTTTTCGTTTGCCGTTGTCTTGATGCCACTCGGGCGAGTGGTGTCTCTGTGGTTCGGCCGAGTGGGATGGCGCCAGTCGGCCGAGTGCACACTGATACTCAGTCTGTTGCGTGTCCGATCTGGCCAGCCAAGCGGGCTTTCGATGGTCGGCCGAGTGACTCCTTCACTCGGCCGAGTGACATGTTGAAAATGCCCAATCTTCGTATTTTTGCTCCCTCGTCGCTCCTACGACGTTCTTTCTTCTTCCACTCCTCTCCAATAGCAAAATTCCTCTCGAAAGAGTCACGGGTGACACTCCGGAGTGGGTGCATCTCAGAATCACTCCAAATCGCTCGAAATCTCCTGAAATTCGACAAAAACAAGAAATCGTGAAAAGCATCTCAATATTTCCGAAAAATCGTGAAAAACGCGATACGAGCGATCAAAATGGCATGCAATCTGCAGAAAAAAGGTGTAAAATATGGAGTGATCAGTATGTCTATGAGCCAACTGCATGTATGTCTATGAGCCAACAGCATGCATTATTTATGAAGCATCCAAATGAGTGATATTTAAGAATATGTAATAATTTGCACGCTTGCCTGTTTCCGATGATTTTGGTGTTGACGAGTTCGTACGGAAGGCGCGGTCGTTATCTGCATCATTAGATTCTAAAATCAGGCTAAACGCATTTAACTACAAACACTTGTTAAATATATACTTACTGTTTACACCTATATCTTAATACATTAAGAAATGTAACTCTGTTGTATCTATATAACTTACTAATATTGTACTAATATGTACTGTTCAATATAGTATACTATGCATTTAGTTCATATACCATATCGTACTGTTATCACATATTCACAATAATAACTTATATCTTTAATAATCAACCTAGGCTACTGTTTGGCATAAGGACTATCATTAGTAACCTGTGGGTAGATAGTTTTAATAATAAAAAAATAAATTATAACAATGGTGCACAGTTCGAATAGACTAAAGGCCACACAAGAATACATCACCAAACATCTATATATAATAATCTAATATTACTATTTAATACCTATAACATCACCTCTTACCTGTTTCATTCTCTCAGCTTTTAAGCATGCGCTGCTTGCAATGGGCGAAGGTAGCAACAAGGGGCGACGGGTCTGGCGGTGAGCAGGTGGCGCGCGTGCGGCCAGATCTGGGCAGAGAGGAGGTCCTCGATGGCGGTGCCTGAAGACGCGACGACGAGGTCAGCGGGATGAGGAAGGTGGCAGGAGGAGCTTGCAGGGTTGGTGTCGGTGGTTGGTCAGAAGGGGGAAGGTGCGGACTATGGGAGGGTTCGGGTGCTGCCGGAGAAGGTTTGAAGGGCGGTGGAGAGCTGTGTTGGTGGTAGCAGGTGTTGGGACGGAGGCAGGGGAGAAGGTGGGTTGCAGTGAGAGCAAGGTGATGATGGCGGAGACGGGTCGGGGTTAAGAGGGGAGATCGAAGTCGGAGGGAGAAGATGGAAGCATTGCGGTGTGGGTTTGATGAAAGGAGAAGGTGGTGGATGTAGGGCTCATGTGGTTGTCGAGTAGAGGGGAAGAATCAGAGGTGTTTGCAGTCGCCGGAGGTCGATTAATAGGCAGAGGGAAGGATCGAAGGGGGGTTGGTTGAGGGGAGGGTTGGGTTGTAGCGGCGTTCGACAGTCGGAGGTGGCCGCCAGAGGTTGCGTGAGTCTGCAGGTCGCTTAGGGAAGGAGCGCTGGGCTCGGAGGTGCGCCGGGAGCAGCTGGTCGTGCGGCTTCGAAGATGGCCGTCGGAGGGGTGAGGACTGACGCCGGGCAAGGGTTCTAGGACAAGATGAGGGCTTGGGGTGTTTGTTCTCTTAGAGTTTGTAGGGAAGCTGATTGGGGTTTTCTTTAGGGGGAGTTAGGGCTTAGGGTTTATAGAGCTGGGGTTCTTTTGGTGAGAGAGAGTAGGTTAAAAGCTTTTATAAAGGTAAGGTGCTGTAGGGTTTGGGTTTAGAGTTTTAGGGTGGCCCGGGGTTCTGTACGAAGGGGCATGGGTTCTTTTTAGGGTTAGAAAAAGATAGGAAGGGTTTTATTTAAGAGATAGGGAGAGAGTGAATCTTGTGTGTGTGCCTGTTGTGTGAGTCCCAATGGGTTGGGTTCGGGTTAGGGAAAAATTAGAAAAGGGTTTGAAAATTAGGAGATAGTTTAATTAAAAAGGAAAGGTTTTAAAATAAAACTGATTTAGTAATAATCATAATTGATTTGTTTTAAATAGGATTGATTAGGGAAAATTAATAGTAAAAGTTAATTAGGAAGGTTTTTTTAATTTAAAAAGGTTTGCTTTAAATAATATTGATCAGTGAATTAAGGCTAACGTAAATTAGGAATGTTTAGATTTAGAAAGTTATTGAAATATAAGAAGATTTATTTTAAATAATATTGATTAGGGAAATTAAGAGCAAAAGATAATAAGGGAAGTTTGAATTTTAAATATTAATAGAGAAATTAAAGCTAAGCTAATATGAAAGGTTTTGAGTCATACTATAATGGGTTTAATGAGAGAAAATATTACTAATTTAGTCTAGCCTCTATTAGGGTTTAAAAGAGAGTTTTTATAAGGGTTTGAATTTTTAATGTTAAACATTTGAATTTGAAATCTTAAAAATAATAATAACAAGATTTAAATAGACTAATTTAAAGTATATTAATGAGGTTAACACATCAGTGTACTAAAGAAGACATACATAAATAGAACTCAATCCCAGTGTATCCGAAAATACAGGTCGATACATCCTACCCTCCTTAAGAAAAATTCCGTCCTCGGAATTCTTATCAACCAATATGCTGGGAATAAATGAGATAGTGCTCGCATATTTCCTCTTCCTATATACACACATCACACACTCTACTACGCTCACACACTACCCAGAAATAACAACCATGCCATAACACATAAACGTTCAATTATTAACACTAATAATAATAGCAGTAGTGGTACTACTACTAACACTAGTTAACAATCATACTTATAATTGTTGGAGTGAAAATTGAAATGCATTGGGATCAATGCGGAAACCAACCCTAATAAACTGATCAGGAATATATGGCTAGAAAAAGTCTAATCCCAATGACCAACAAAATTCCCAAATGACCTTGTAATAGAAAGTAGCAAACGAATCACAGCAACAAACAAATCAATCGCAGACACGAGAGAATTTACCCAGGTTCGGTTGTAAACAACCTACGTCTAGCAATCCAAACCGAGACGATTCCACTAGTAAAGTGATCCAAACAATTAGGGTTACAAAACTCTCCCCCACGCGTGAGTAATAACTTCTTAACGAAACAAGCCCTCACGAATCCACTCAAGAGGAAGAAATCAATGGAAGAAGAAGAGTAGGAAAACCCAAACCTTTCTCTCAAGAACACAAACCCAAAAACTCTCTCCAATCTCTAATGGGGTAGCAAGAGGCTCTCTAAAACTCAATAGAGTCTTTGGAGGCTTAACCTAATCTAAAACAATAGTTAGGTATAAATGTAAACCCAAAACAAAGACAGAAAAAACAATCCAGTCGTCGGTTCTCGCGCATGGACCCGCGCCAACTCGGCCCGAGTCGGATGTCAGCTCGGCTTGCTCAGTTGAGCTGACATGCCCTAGGAACAACGATGATGGAGGCGAGTCGACTCGGTCGAGGAGCCTTAGCTGCTCGACCGAGTAGACTTCCTACTCGACTGAGTAGGAGTCACCCGAGTCGGAGAGAAAAACTTTCCAAACTCTCTGTCTGCTCAGTCTGTCAGAGACTTCTTGCTGCTCGGTCGAGGAGCTGGCTGCTCGACCGAGTAGCCTGGGAAAAACTACTCGGTGGATTTGAATCATAAAAAACAACACTCTACCTTGATTCAAATCTCATCACTAATGACTCCTGCACCTCCATGCTGTGCGCCATGGCTCTCTCTCTAGGATCTTAATAGTCTTGAAAAACACGCCCTCTGACGCCGCCTAAGCCAACAAGGAAATCAGCTCTATGCAAACCTGGAGCTTGACGACGGGAACTGGCTTGGTAAATGATGTGTCCATATTTACATCTTTTCATAGCATCATGCCATTGCATTTCATGCCATTTTCGCACCCAAATCCCATATTTTTCTATGATATTGTGATTCTAACGTTATATTCGAGTTTCGTAGTGTTTTATAGATTTTCAGGGATTTTGGAGCGATTCAGGACCCATTTTGGATATGGACACATCTGGCATACTCTAGAGCCTGCTGGCGTATCTCTACAGGAGTTCGTCGAGTTTTGGAAGCCTACGGGAGGAGCAGAGGAGATTGACATGAGAGGAGGAGAAGCTGCAAAGAAGCATCTCAGGATTTCCCAGGTGACTCGACCGAGCAGAAAAGCTGCTCGGTCGAGCAGAGGCAAGATGAAGAATAGAGCAGATACGCAGGCTTCTCGGACCGAGCACCCATGGTGCTCGGTCGAGCAGCTCCTATCTTCGAAGCACGATCAACCTCTTACTCGAGCCGAGCAGATCTTATGGCAACCGAGTCAGTTGGCTGCTCGACCGAGCAAGGCTGACTCGGACCGAGCATACATAGTGGCATATTTTGGAGAAGCACGACTCCCTGATGTACTCGACCGAGCAGGAGGGCTGCTCGACTGAGCAGCCCGACCGAGCAAGCGCCTGCTCGAGCGAGTCACTGACTCAGTCGGCGACACTGAAGGCTATTTTTGGAATTTCTCGCGTGGCTGTCTAATGCGCGCTTGGGAGTGAAGTGTGGATCTGGATTGTGCGTTTGAAGCATCGATTCTTTTGTAGGTTTTGAATTACATTTTGAGGGCAGTGGAGACTAGAAATACTTTGTGAGATCTAAACCTATTTTCTTGGAGATTATTTGAATTCTTTTTGGCGCAATCTATTGTTCTTGCATTCTGGAATTCTTGGGATTTCTTCGGATTATTATTTGTTATTGTTATTCTTCGTCCTTTGGTACGTAATCTATTCAATCCTTATTCGATTAATTTTCCATGATGTTTTCTCTTATAACAATCGTATTTTTATTCGTTGGAATTGCCAAGAGTGAGTAGTCTCTTCCAGGGTTGATGGGTTACCCTTAAGATCTTGGGGGGAAGATGTAGATCTGGATCCCTAGGTTAAATTAGGAATAAAGGGGAGTATTTCGTTCGATCCTACCGGATCCCTAGGATAACTCGCACTGAGATCATGCCCACGGTATGTGGAATTGATGAGCTTAAGGGGTATCCTTGGGATTTGAATAGGGAATCGGTGGATCCAATCAAGGCTCGTGACCATGCACGGCTCGTGCCTTGAGGGGATCCACCGACGAACTATATCGCTACATTGACGGCTAATGTCATTGCGTCAATGGGAGCCACCGAAATATCTCGCAATTCTAACCCACGAGAGTGGTATAAATTGAGAGATTAATCCCCTAAACCTAATGCAACGTAATGATTCTATTCTAACATCGACCTCCGACGCTTAGCTATGATCCCTAAACCCTAGTTCTTTTTATTGTCAAATCAACAACAAACATCAAAACCAAACTTTTCCAACTGACAGCTATCTCACTCTGAGATATAAAAATAAGCTGAGATCCCAAATACATTGTCACCGTCCCTGTGGGATCCGACATCTTTTATACTATAATTTGACACCGTCCTCTTGCGGATAGAGCCCGGAATTGACACCTAGGGGTCGTACTACCCCTAGCGATCGTGACACTACTAGGTGGAATTTAGGTGTAAGTTCCGAGTGCGTGAAGTTTTTGGCGTCGTTGTCGAGGAATCGACTTCTTTGCTTCGGCAGGATTTCGACGCCTTCGTCCACTCGACGGTGACACATCATGCACGAGTCTTGGCAGACCTATCCTCCATCGTTGACCTGCTTCGGACGCAGGGCCCACCTACCGTGATCCTAGCTCCCGCCCCTCCACCCCGGCTATCCACTGTGACTCCTGTTGCACCACTCAGTGCTCCACATTCTTAGGCTTCTGCAGAGCCTGCTTCTCTCACACCTGAGTCGGTCACTATAGTCCAGCCTGTTGAGTATTGGTGTTTCATACCAATCTTATTTTGATGATGATCACAACATTATGTTGTTGCTAATGAATCTCATGTTTTAGTCTCTCAGTTTATTTCCTAGAATATCTTTCTTGGAGACTAATCACTTGGTGTAAGGATGGACATCAAGTGGAGAAGGGCCAAAGTTTGGACTCTAGAAGTTCCAAAGCTTGGAGATGGTGGAGACCAATCAAGGCATCAAGTTTGAAGACTTAGACTCTAAGGAAAGTATTGTAATCCATGTAATTTACTTTATTGCTTTCTCTCTTTTTTGAGTCTTGGTTATTGTAATGCCTTGTTAGATGGTTTACTTATCATGCATATGCATTTAACCATCTTAGTGAACCTTAGGATTATAATAGAATCCAACCCAATAGGTTCACTCTGTCCAAAGACTCATTTGGAGTCTCTGACTTTCCATCAGTTGCATGATGAGGGAAACACAGTCGACTGGGTGATTTCCAGTCGCCTGTAGATCCTTCTACAGTCACCTGATTTGCACAGCTCAAGTCAACATTTCAATTGACTCAAACTTGAGCTTTACGCACAGTCGTCTGTCGATCAGTTTACAGTCGCCTGGAAATTGACCAACAGTCGCCTGTCTAGCGTAAGTGCAATCTCTGCATCTCTCTGTCTTCTCTCCATATTATACTACAGACGACTGATGACGAATATACAGTCGCCTGACTATTTGACAGTCGACTGTAGTATTAACATCAGTCGCCTGTGCGAATAATTGGAGAAAGAGTGCAGCTCTCTGTTTCGATCCATCCCCTGCAGCAGTCGTCTATTGAAGGGTTAACAGGCGCCTGTCTTGTTTGTCAGTCGACTGATTGTCTTCGTCAGTCGAATGTCCTGGCTCAGATTATAGCAGTTGGATATATTCTAGCCGTTGATCAGACGACTGTCTTTTGATCATCAGTCGACTATTCCTGTCGTTTTCACCCAGTTTCTAGCCGTTACCGAATTCTTTCTTTGGCTGTTTCCTTGGGTTTTTGGTCTTGATATGGGGTTCCTATATATATGAGTGTACTTCCATCACTTGAGAACTCTTGACAACACTTGATAACTCTTGACTCTATAGAAAATCTCAAGAGATCAATAAGCAACTCTCAAGCTCCCTCATTTCCCTCTATTGAGCATTCATCTATCTTCATGCATTGAAGTCTAGCTCAAGGGAAATCATCCAAGTGCTCTCAAGCATATCACAACACTTGGAGATCCTCTTCCATGCCTTGCATCCATTCATGAGTAAGCATCTCAAGGCATAGGTAAGAGTATTTACTTTACTTGGTGTAATTTGTTTTCCTATATCTCTTTGTGGGACTTATGATACTCTCTTTGTGGGAGTTTCTCTCTTTGTGGGAGGTTGTCTCTTTGTGGGACTAGGGAATTCTCTTTGTGGGAATTAACTCTCTTTGTGGGAGCTCTAGTGTCCCAGTGTAGGGCTAACCCTAATTCTCTGAGTGGGAGTTAGTGATTCTCTGTGTGGGAGTCTTGATCCTCGTGTAGGATTGGTTGGGTCCTTGTGTAGGGCATAAATCCTCTTTGTGGGGTATCTCCTTGTGAGATTTGTATTCACTTCTCTGTGTGGAAATATAGTGAATATTGGTGTGGCTGGACGTACCCAAGTTTGGGGAACCAGGGTAAAACTTCGTGTTTGCGTTTGTATTGAATGTGCCTTTTAATTCCTCTTGCATTTATTATTCCGCATTTGCAAGTTAAATTTTAATTGGACAATTTTATTGCCATTACACTATTCACCCACCTCTAGTGTATGTTATTCGTATTGCAAGGGTTAGACGATCCCTACACAGTCCACCACTGCTGTTGTCCTATATTCACCACCCATATCTTCTGGTCCACAGCAGCGGGACCCATCACCACCTCCAGAGGGTGGTGCCCTCGCTTGATTCTGTCCATACCCACTTTTTGCATCCCTCATATTATACTGTGCACATCTGTCTGTTTGGGACCTTGGTCTTACATAGCTTGGGGGAGGACCCACCATATATCATTTCTTGCACACGCATCATCTTTTCTGCATTGCATCATACCACGTCTTATTTTCTTCTTGTACAGTTTTATTTTCATTCATTTTTCTATCAGCCCACCCACCCTCCCTCTCTAGCATCATCTCCCGCATACTGGCATTTTCTCAGCAGTAAGGACACTGCTGGGTTTAGCTTGGGGGATGAGCGCTATCGCTTTATTTTTATTTTACTTTTTATTTTTCTTCCTTTTTCAGCTTTTTAGTTTACTTTTCCACCCATTTCCCACCTTTTTATTTTTTTTCTAGTTCCGCATCACGTTTTTCATGTTTGCCATGCATGCATGTTTGTTTTTCATTCTTTTATTTTCTCCACCCTCTTCTCTTTTTACTGAGATTGTTATGCATGATGATACTTCTCATTGCCCTTAGTATCTATCTACTCATGATGATTATTACTTGATGACATGATATTTAGGGTGGTTTCAGTTTTACTTTCTATATGCGTGCATATTCTTTTGCTGATCTCTCTAAATTAATGCCTGTTATGAATTGAAAATCAAATGCATGAATAGTATCATGAATAGTATCTAGTATGTGCTTAGTTGGGTAATGCACCTAGGTTCACACATCATTAGAACAATTGGAGCATCTGTTTGCTATCTCATTCACTTCTGTTTGCATGCTTGATATTATTATGCTTATTACCGCATGCTTTTCAGTATTCATCAAGATGAATGAAAATATCTATGCTTGTTATGAGTTTAGTTAGAGTATTATCTTATTGAATCGTTGTGCACCTCTTATGAGTGAACCGAGTGATTAATTATTTTCCTTCTCCACATATCTTTATGCTTCTATACCTATCAGTTGATTTCACCCCCACAGCTACCCTTACCGCATCCTACTTCCCAAAAAAAAGAAAGAAAGAAAAAAAAAGAGAAAAAGAAAAAAGAAAAAGAAAAAAAGAAAGAAATAAAATAGTTTTATTTCCTTCTATTAGAAGCTATCACATGTACTTAGGAAAAGGAAAAAATTCCATATCCTATTCCTAGATGCGACACCTCAAGCTAAGCTTGGAGGGTGAACCAATTGATCATATGAGTGAGTATGACATTAGAGTGGAGACAGTGCTTAACGGGGAGATTAGATAATGCTTGAACTTTACGAAATATTTTAGTTTTTGGAGATTTTTCTTAATTCGAAATGAATATCTGAATAGCATGATTCATTTCCCTTCTTTATTGCATGCTGGTGTGACTTTCATATGCTCCACTTGTATCTATTGATTGAAAAGTGCATTACCAACTCTTTTTATACTAGACTCTATAGATTGCATGAGATTGATATGAGTTGATGGCATTATTTTAGAAGATCCCTATTTTTGTCTCTATTGCATGCTATACATATAATTAGTAAAACTTGAAAATACCATTAGCATGCGTTTTTAGCATTCGAATCATCGTGACATACTGCTGAGGCTTGAGATCTGATTGAATAATCTTAGCACCCTCCATCCATCTCTATTCTCCTTTTATTTTTATTTTTATTTCCATTTGTTTATCTCCTGGTGCACCTAGTATTCGTCTTCCTTGAGGACGAGTAAGATATAAGCTTGGGGGATTTTGATGTGTCCATATTTTCCATCTTTTCATAGCATCATGTCATTGCATTTCATGCCATTTTCGCACCCAAATCCCGTATTTTCCTACAATATTGCAATTCTAACATTATATTCGAGCTTCGTAGTGTTTTATGGATTTTCAGGGATTTTGGAGCGATTCGGGACCCATTTTGGATATGGACACATCTGGCATACTCTGGAGCCTGTTGGCGTATCTCTACAGGAGTTCGCCAAGTTTTGGAAGCCTACGGGAGGAGCAGAGAAGATTGCCAGGAGAGGAGGAGAAGCTGTAAAGAAACAGCTCAGGATTTCCCAGGTGACTCGATCGAGCAGAGCAGCTGCTCGGTCGAGCAGAGGCAAGACGAAGAATGAAGCAGATACGCAGGCTGCTCAGACCGAGCACCCATACTGCTTGGACCGAGCACCCATGCTGCTCGGTCGAGCAGCTCCTATCTTCGAAGGACGATCAACCTCTTACTTGTTCCAAGCAGATTTTATGTCAACCGAGTCAGTTGATTGCTCGACCGAGCAAGGATGACTCGGACCGAGCAGACAGAGTGGCATATTTTGGAGAAGCGCGACTCTTTGACGTATTCGACTGAGCAGGAGGGCTGTTCGACCGAGCAAGCCCCTGCTTGACCGAGTCACTGACTCGGTCGGTGACACTGAAGGCTATTTTTGAAATTTATCGTGTGGCCGTCTGATGCACGCTTGGGAGTTCAGTGTGGATCTGGGTTGTGCGTTTGAAGCGTCGATTCTTTTGTAGTTTTTGAATTACGTTTTGAGGGCAGCGGAGATTAGAAACACTTTGTGAGATCTAAACCTATTTTATTGGAGATTATTTGAATTCTTTTTGGCGCAATCTATTGTTCTTGCATTATGGAATTCTTGGGATTTCTTGGGATTATTATTTTTTATTGTTCTTCTTCGTCCTTCGGTATGTAAGCGATTCAAACCTTATTCGATTAATTTGCCACGATGTTTTCTCTTATAAAAATCGTATTTTAATTCGTTGAAATCGCCATGAGTGAGTAGTCTCTTCTAGGGTTGATGGGTTAGCCCCTAAGATCTTAGGGGGGAGATGTAGATCAGGATCTCTAGGTTGAATTAGGAATAAAGGGGAGTATTTCGGTCGATCCTACCGGATCCCTAGGATAACTTGCACTGAGATCATGCCCACGGTTTGTGGAATTGATGAGCTTAAGGAGTACCCTAGGGATTTGAATAGGGAATCGATGGATCCAATCAAGGCTCGTGACCATGCCCGACTCGTGCCTTGAGGGGATCCACTGACGATCTATATTGCTACATTGACGGCTACTGCCATTGCGTCAATGAGAGCCACCGAAATACCTTGCAATTCTAAACCACGAGAGTGGTATGAATTGAGAGATTAATCTCCTAAACCTAATGCAACGTACGGATTCTATTCTAACATCGATCTCCGACGGTCTTAGCAGTGATCCCTAAACCCTAGTTCTTTTTATTGTCAAATCAACAACAAACATCAAAACCAAACTTTCCCAACCGACAGCTATCTCACTCCGAGATATAAAAATAAGCTGAGGTCCCAAATACACTGTCACCGTCCCTGTGGGATCCAACATCTTTTATACTATAATTTGACACCGTTCGCTTGCGGATAGAGCCCGGAATTGACACATAGGGGTTGTACTACGCCTAGCGATCATGACACCGCTAGGTAGAATTTAGGTGTAAGTTCCAGGTGCGTCAGTAAGTATGTCTACGAGGTTCAAATCAGTTGGGATCTTCTGAAGCTCTATCTCCTTCTTCTCCAACTCAAGGAAGGAATCACGCACCTTAATGTACTTCGTCCTAGAACTGTATGCCTGTGCTTCGCCAGATGAATGGCACTCTGGCTGTCACAATGCACATGTGACGAACTCTACGGTACCCCCAAATATCTCAGCAGACTCCTCAAATACTTGGCCTCCTTCACAGCTTCCACCGCTGCAATCAACTCGGCCTCTGTGGTCGATAGTGCAACCACTGACTGTAAGACCGACCTCCACGATACCGCGGCAGCGCCCAAACTGAACCATACCCTGTGGTAGATCGCCGCCTGTCTCTATCACCTATATAGTCGCTATCGCAGTAACCTGTCAGCAGCTTTCTGTCTCCTCTCCCATAGAAGTTTTCGACACTCGCTGTGCCTTGCAGATATCTCAGAATACACTTGACGGCCTGCTAATGTTCCTTACCAGGATCAGCCATATACCTGCTAACCACTCCCAAGGCTTGTGCAATGTCTGGACGTGTGCAAACCATCGCATACATCAAACTTCCCACTGCACTTGCATATGGCACCTTAGACATGTAAGTCTTCTCCTAATCGGTGCTTGGCGACTGACTCGTCGACAACTGAAATTGAGCTCCCAAAAGTGTTGTCACGGGCTTCGTACTATCCATCCCAAACCGTGCTAATACCTTCTGAATCTACCCATTCTGTGACAATCTAAGCTCATGCTTCTTTCGATCTCGAACAATCTCCATTCCGAGAATCTTCTTTGCATGCCCCAAATCCATCATGTCGAATTCTTGCCCTAGCTTCTCCTTTAGCTTCTTCACCTCTGACATGCTATTAGAAGCAATTAGCATGTCGTCCACATAGAGCAACAGGTAAATCTTCAAGCCATTATCAAGTGTGCGAACATACACGCATTGATCTTGATGCTCCTCTCGAAGCCTACTCACATCATGAAGCTACCGACTCGTTTGTACCACTGCCTGTGTGACTGCTTCAACCCGTACACCGATTTCTTCAACCTGCACACCAAAGTCTGTTTCCATTCAACTCTGAACCCTTCAGGCTGTTGCATATAGATTTCTTCATCAATGTCTCCATGCAGAAAGGTGGTCTTCACATCGAGTTTCTCCAACTCCATATCCATGCTAGCAACAAGCGCCAATAACACACGAATGGACGTGTGTCGCACAACCGGTGAGAATATCTCGTTGTAGTCTTCACCCTTCCGTTGTGCAAATTCCTTGGCAACCAACCTTGCCTTGTACCTGACATTGTTCCCATCTTGAGTTGAACCTTCTTTGACTTTGTATATCCACCGACAAAAAATGGCACGCTTCTCGCTAGGTAACGACACCAAATCCCAAGTGTCGTTCAGGTGAAGAGACTACATCTCTTCCTCTATATCTCCCTGCCATTGTGCCGCATCTTCAGAGACTACGGCTCCATCATATGTCGCTGGCTCCTCGTGCTCTAGGTTGAGTGCATACGACGCTATATCATCGAAAGAGTAACCTGCATAATCCCATGCTCCAAATCTTTCCGATGCTTTCTTCAACCTGTTCGATCTCCGCGTTCCATCATCACATGCATAGGTATCAACGTGTACCTGAGATGTACCGGGTGTCTGCACATAGTCCTCAGCATGGACCTCATCATCTCCTTCAACTGGAGCATCGACCATCAACTCTTTGCCTGGTCGCTGAGTAGGCTGGACCGGAAGATTACCCTCTCTGGTGAAATCTCCTCTACGAACGTATCATCTTTTGAGTGAGAATGCTCCGTCCTGAGCATTGCATCCTCATCAAAAGTGACATGTCGGCTCACTATCGCTTTTTGACCCTCTGGATCCTATAAACGATATCCCTTGACGTAGTAGCCATATCCAAGAAAGATACACTTCTTTGCTCTTGGATCCAACTTGTCACCCCTCTCGTGCACGTATGCCGGGCAACCCACAATATGCAAGTACGAGTAATCTTCAACTTTACCACTCCACATCTCCTCAGGGATCTTTTAGCCAATCATTACTGAAGGAACTCTGTTCACAAAGTGCACAACAGTCGAGAGAATCTCTCCCCAGAATTCCTTCCCCAAACCGGCTGAGTGCCTCAAACACTGCACTCTCTCCAACAATGTCCAATTCATCCGCTCCACCACACCATTCGACTGCGGATCACCGGGTGTGCTGGAGTTTGCAGAAATTTCTAAACTCCCTCGAGGTAAACTCACCTCCATTGTCAGATCTAAGCACCTTCACGTGCATTCCGGTTTGCTTCTCCACCATTGTCTTCCACTCTCGAAACATATCAAAAGTCTGGTCCTTTGACTTCATTAGGTACATCCAGACTTTGCGAGAGTAGTCATCAATGAACAAACACAGTACTTAGCTCCCCCTCTTGACGGCTTTGGGCATGGTTCCCACACATCTGTGTATACATAGTCAAGTGGTCATTTGCTAGTATGCTTCCCCATGTTAAACTGCAGCTTTGTCTTCTTACCGTACACAGAGTTTGCAGAATTCTACACTCTCATTCGAGGCTTCAATTAGTTTTCTTCTTCGGAGTACATCAAGCGTTTTGTCACACGGATGACCCAAACGATAATGCCATAACTTGGTCGAATCTCTGGAAACTGCGCTCGTAGTGCTTACGTCTGCTTCACCTACAACTGTGGTACCTTGAAGGGCATATAAGTTTCCCACTTTTCTTCCCTTCATCACAACCATGGCTCCTCTTGAAACTCGAAGTTGGTCTTTTTCGAAGACCAACTTACATCCGGCATTATCCACCACGCCTATGGAGATTAGGCTCTTCCGAAAATCCGGGGCATGCCTCACATCGGCAAGTGTACGTAGTATGTCGTCATGCATCTTTATCCGAACGGTTCTAATACCCGCAGTTCTACACACTGCATTGTTCCCCATGAGGATTGAGCCTCCATCTTGCTTGGAACGGTATGTCACGAACCAAATTAAATGAGGAGTCATATGATACGAGCATATATGTTCATGAGCCATGCCAAGTTGGCATCACATGCAATCCCAGCAGCAAAAATCTCGGTAGCTCTACCTTCATCATGGACATGCTCACCATCAATCCCTAAAGATGCCGAACCAGAATCCCTATCGGTTTCCTTTCCTTTCTTCCTATTCTTGATAGGACAATGATTCGAATAATGACCCTTCTTATGGCAATTATAGCATGTGATGTTCGCAAACCTATCCTACGAGTGTCTCGACTTGGAGCGGTCATTATTCTTCCTAAAGCCTCCTCTCCTTTTATGTCGATCTCTCACATGCAATGCCTTCTCGCGGTTACTCACATGATCTCTACCTTGAATCTTGACACATAGTTGCTCTGTGTGAAGCGCCGCTTTCACCTCTTCCACGGTGAGAGTAGTCCAGTTGTAAATCATCGACCGAACAAACTGATTATACTCTTCAGGTAATGAGCACAACAAGATAACTGCTTACTGCTCATCTTCAATCTTCACATCCATACTCCGCAACTCTAGCACAATCCTGTTCAACTCATCCATGTGATCCTTCACCGCTGAACTTGACTTCATCTTGAGAGTATACAGCTGCTGAAGCAAATATAGGCGACTCGTGAAGGATTTCTTCATGTATAGTCCCTCAAACTTCTTCCACATATCAGATGTTGTAGCCTCATCCAGGACTTCTCTCAGAACATTATCTGATAACGACAACTGAATCGCGCTGTACGCCTTCCTCTCTATCTCCACCCTAGCGGATGTAGTCACCTCCTTATCGATATTCGAGACATCGAATACGATTTGGTAACACCTCGTCTGCATAAGAACATTCTTCACCTTCGTCTGCCAAATCCAAAAATCATTCCGGCCGGTGAACTTCTCA
This sequence comes from Scilla litardierei, assembly GCA_030789695.1. NCBI lineage: Eukaryota > Viridiplantae > Streptophyta > Magnoliopsida > Asparagales > Asparagaceae > Scilla > Scilla litardierei. The sequence goes on along the minus strand of CM061134.1, from coordinate 100,204,998 downwards.
ATGTTGCAGGTTTCCAAAGAAACCATCTTTCCTTTGCCACCAACTTCCTTTGCAATAAAACCATAAGCTCTGATACCACTTGTTGGGGTGAAAATCGAAACGCCTTGGGATCAATGCGGAAACCAACCCTAATAAACTGATCAGGAATATAATGCTAGCAAAAATCTAATTCCAATGACCCAACAAAATTCACAAATGACCTTGCAATAGAAAGTAGCAAACGAATCACAGCAACAAACAAATCAATCGCAGACACGAGAGAATTTACCCCGGTTCGGTTGTAAATAACCTACGTCCAGCAATCCAATCCGAGACGATTCTACTAGTAGAGAGATCCAAACAATTAGGGTTACAAAACTCTCCCTCACGCGTGAGTAATAACTTGTCAACGGAACAAGCCCTTATGAATCCACTCAATATGAAGAAATCAATGGAAGAAGAATAGAATGAAAACCCAAACCTTTCTCTCAAGAACACAAACCCTAAACTCTCTCCAATCTCCAATGAGGTAGCAAGAGGCTCTCTAAAACTCAATAGAGGCTTTGGAGGCATAACCTAATCTAAAACAATAGTTAGGTATAAATACAAACCCAAAACAAAGCCAAAAAACAATCCAGCTGTCGGTTCTCGTGCATGGGCCCGTGCCAACTCGGCCCGAGTCGACTGTCAGCTCGCCTGCTCGGTCGAGCTGACATACCCTAGGAACAACGATGATGGAGGCGAGTTGACTCGGTTGAGTAGCATTAGCTGCTTGACCAAGTAGCCTTCCTTCTCGACCGAGTAGGAGTTACCCGAGTCGGAGAGAAAAACTTCCCAAACTCTCTGCCTGCTCTGTCTATCAGAGACTTCTTGCTGCTCGGTCGAGAGCTGGCTGCTCGACCGAGTAGCCTCCTACTCGACCGAGTAGCCTGGGAAAAACTGCTCGATGGATTTGAATCACAAAAAACAACAATAATAATATTAACACTCACACATACATCACTAATTATATATCTGTAATAATACTAATATATCACCACTAAGCATAACACCATTCATATAATACATACGATACAATTAAAATCAATATTATAATTAAACTAATAGTAGTACTTTACTATACACACATATCAACTTACTAACTACAAGTGTGCCATCATCTTGCACACTCACATTATTACTAATACATAATGCACTACCATATTTACACAAGCAGAATTCCCCAATACATATAGAGATCCACGTTGAGTAGTTCCAAAAGGCTTTGCAGTTGTCGGCTTGGTGCTGTGAGGGTAGTCCCTGATACCATATGCAGATGCTCCGCATACTCCTCTTCACTCTTCGAATAGACCTAATATATTATCCATCAATAGGCTACAAATTTATCCATGAACTCATAGAATATAAGATTCATGAGATTCATGAATACTGCAGAGATGTTGGTCACACCGAGCGGTATGACAACGAACTCGCAGTGTCCATACTTGGTCCAGAAAGGCCGTCTTGGAAACATCTTCATTCTTGACCTTCACATGACGATATCCACTCCTGAGATCCAGCTTCGAGAAAACTCGCGATCCACCGACTTGATCAAATATATCTATGCAAGGTAACATGTACTTATTCTTCACTGTGACATTGAACATTTTTTTCATATTTTTTGAGCTCCCTGATATTTTCTACATTTTCTGTAAGATATGAATCTTTATATTAATTGCTATGAATGTTACAACGTAATTTTCTATTTCTCTTATTTTTCAGTTAAAAATGGCAATCTCACTGTTCCAACAGACATTTTTTCGGATTATTCAGAGCTCGAGGATATTTTTATACATTTTCAGGAAATTATGAAAATGTAGAAAATAACCGGGAGCTCAAAAAAATATGAAATAATGTTCATTGGAACCGGGAGATCCCCATTTTCAACTGAAAAATAAGAGAAGACAAAATTAGGCCAAAAATCATATCATTTAATAAAAAAATCCTTAACTTCCTGAAAATGTAGAAAATTAATACCAAGTTAGAACAGTCAGCACAAATGTCCATTTGAACAGGGAGATCGCCATTTTCAACTGAAAAATAAGAGAAGACAAAATTAGGCGAAAAATCATATCATTTAATAAAAAGATTCATATCTTCAATAAAATGTAGCAAATAGCTCCGAGCAAATGAAAATCCGCAAAAATGTCCGTTGGCACTTGGAGATCGACATATTCAACTGAAATTAAGAGAAGACAAAGTTAATTCAAAATGATATCATTTAATAAAAAATCCATATCTTCCAAAAATACAGAAAATAGATCCGAGCTCAGAAAATAGCAAAAATGCCCGTGGGAACAGTTTAGATCGCCATCTTCTACTGAAAAATAAGAGAAGACAAAATTATGCCAAAAATCATTTCATTCAATAAAAAGATTCATATCTTCCATAAAATGCAGAAAATAGCTCCGAGCTAAGTAAAATCTGCAAAAATGTCCTTTGGACCAGACAGATCGCCATCTTCAACTGAAAAATAAGAGAGACAAAAATTATGCCAAAAATCATATCATTTAATAAAAAGATCCACATCTTCCAAAAATACAGAGCTAATTAAAATCCGTAAAAATATCCATTTGAATCGGGAGATCACCATCTTCAACTGAAAAAAGAGAAGACAAAATTAGGCTCTAAAATCATATCATTTAATATAAAGATTCATACATTATAGAAAATGTAGAAAATATCTTGGACCTCAGAAAAATCCGCAAAAATGTCCGTTGGAACTGGGAGATCTCCATCTTCAGCTAAAAATTGTAGAAGACAAAATTAGGCCAAAAATCATATCTTTTAATAAAATGATGTATAACTTCCATAAAATGTAGAAAAATAGCCCCGAGCTCAGAAAAATCCGCAAAAATTTTCCTTTGAACCGGGAATGGCCATCTTCAACTGAAAAAAGAGAAGAAAAATTAGGCTATAAAAATCTTATCATTTAACGAAAAGGTCCATGTCATACAAAAAAATGTAGAAAATAGTCCGGAGCTCAGGAAAATCCGCTCAAATGTCCTTGGAAATGGGGGATTGCAATCTTTAACTAAAAAAAAGTGAAGACACAATTAAGTCAACTAATCATTTCATTTAATAAAAATGTCCATATCTTTCAGAAAATGTAGAAAAATTGCCCTAAGCTAAGAAAAATCAGCAAAAATGTCCGTTGAAACCGGTAGATTGACATCTTCAACTGAAAAAATAAGAGAAAACAAACGTAGGTTTTAAAAATAATATCATTTAATAAAACGTTACATATCTTCCATAAAATTTTGAAAATAGCACCGAGCTTAGATAAATCAGCAAAAATATCCGTTGTAACAGTGAGATCGCCATCTCTAACTGAAAAATAAAAGAAGACAAAATTTGGCCAAAATCATATCATTTAATAAGAAGATCAATATTTTGTAGAAAATTTAGAACATATCCCTGAGGTTAATAAATCTGCAAAAAATGTCTGTTGGAATTGATAGGTTGCCATCTTACACTGAAAAATAAGAGAAGACAAAATTAGGCCAAAAATCGTATCATTTAAAATAAGATACGTACCTTTTCGAAAATGTAGAAAAATAGCCACGAGCTCAGAAAAATCTCCAAAAATGTCCGTTGGAACCGGAAGATTGCCATTTTCAACTAAAAAAGGAGAAGACAAAATTAGGATATTAAAATCATATCAATTAATATAAAGATCCATATCTTACAGAAAATGTGGAAAATAGCCCGGAGCTCAGACAATAAGCACAAATGTCCTTTGGAACTGAGACATAGCCATTTTCAACTAAAAAAGAAAAGACAAAATTAGGCCAAAAAATCATAACATTTAAAAAAAGATCATTATTTTCCAAAAATGAAGAAAATAGCCCCAATCTTAGAAATATCCGCAAACATGTGCATTAGAACCGGTAGATTACCATCTTCAATTGGGAAAAAATTACCATCTTCAATTGGAAAAAAATAAGAGAAGAGAAACTTAGGCTATAAAAATCATATCATTTAATTAAAAGATCTATATCTTCCATAAAATGTAGAAAATAACACCGAGCTCATAAAAATCTGTAAAAATGTCCGTTGGAACCAGGAGCTCACCATCTTCAATTGAAAAAAAAATAAGAGAAGACAAATTTAGGCCAAAAATCATTAATTTAATAAAAAGATCCATATCTTCCAGAAAATTTAGAAAATAGCACCGAGGTCAAAAATAATCTGCAAAAATGTTCGTTAGAACTGAGAGATCACCATCTTTAACCTAAAAATAAAAGAAGACAAAATTAGGACAAAAAATCATATCATTTAATAAAAATTCGTAACTTCCGAAAATCTAGAAAATTAACACTGATCTCAGAAAAATCCGAAAACATGTCCGTTGGAATCGATAGATCGCCATCTTCAACTTAAAAATAAGAGAAGACAAAATTAGGCCATTGTGATATCATTTAATAAAAAGATCCATATCTTACAGAAAATGCAGAAAATAGACCCGAGCTCAGAAAAAATCCGTAAAAATGTCTGTTGGCACATGGAGATCACCATCTTCATCTTAACAATAAGAGAAGACAAAATTATGCCAAAAATCCTATCATTTAATAAAAAGTTTCATATCATCCAGAAAATGCAGAAAATAGCTCCGAGCTAAGTGAAATCCGTAAAAATGTTTGTTGGAATAGAGAGATCGTCATCTTCAACTGAAAAAATAAGAGAAGAGAAAATTATGCCAAAATCTTATCAGTTAATAAAACGATCCACATCTTTATAAAAATACAGAGCTAAGTAAAATCTGCAAAAATATTCGTTTGAACCGGGAGATCACCATCATCAACTGAAAAATAAGAGAAGACGAAATCGGGTTATAAAAATCATATCATTTAATATAAAGATCCATATTTTACAGAAAATGTAGAAAATATCCTGGAGCTTAGAAAAATCCGTAAAACATGTCCGTTGGAACATGGAGATAGCCATCTTCATTTGAAAAATAAGAGAAGACAAAATTAAGCCAAAAAATCAAATGATTTAATAAAAATATCTTGATCTTCCAGAAAATGTAGAAAATAGCCTCGAGGTCAAAAAATCTGCAAAAATGTCCGTTGGAACCGGTAGATTGTCTTCTTTAGCTAAAAATAGGAGACGACAAAATTGGACCAAAAATCATGTCATTTAATAAAATGATTCATATCTTCCTTAAAATGTAGAAAAATAGCCCCGAGCTCAGAAAAAATTGTCAAAAATTTCCGTTTGAACTAAGAGATGGTTATCTTCAACTGAAAAAAGAGAAGAAAATTAGTCTATAAAAACATATCATTTAATAAAAAGGTCCATATCTTAAAGAAAATGTAGAAAATAGTCAGGGGCTCAGAAAAATCCGCTCAAATGTCCGTTGGAAACGGGAGACCGCCATCTTCAACTAAAAAAAGAAGACAAAATTAGGCCAAATAATCATATCATTTAATAAAAGGTCCAAATTTTCTTTAAAAGGTAGATAAATTTCTACAAGAAAAGAAAATTTTGCAAAAATGTCCATTCGAACAGGTATATTTGCCATCTTCAACTAAAAAAAGAGAAGACAAACGTAGGCTATAAAAATCATATCATTTAATAAAAATAGACATATCTTCTATAAAATGTAGAAAATAGCACCAAGGTGAGAAAAATCAGCAAAAATGCCGTTGAAACCGGGAGATCGCCATCTTCAATGGAAAATTAAGAGAAGTCAAACCTAGGCCAAAAATCAAATAATTTAATAAAAAGACCCATATCTTCCAAAAAATTTAGAAAATTTCCCTGTAGTCAGAATAATTTACAAAAATGTCAGTTAGAATCGAGAGATCGCCATCTTTAACTTAAAAAAAAGAGAAGACAAAATTAAGCCAAAAATCATATCATTTAATAAAAAGATCCATTACTTCCAGAAAATGTAGAAAAATAGCACCGATCTTCAAGTTAAAAAAGAAAAGACAAAATATGTTATTAAAATCATATCAATTAATATAAAGATTCATATCATACAGAAAATGTAGAAAATAGCTCGGAGCTCAGAAAAATCTACAAAAATGTCCGTTGGAACCAGGAGATCGCGATCTTCAATTGAAAATATAGAAGACAAAATTAGGCCAAAAATCATATCATTTATTAAAAAGATCGATATCTACTAGAAATTTAGAAAATAGCCCCGTGGTCGTTATAAAAATTTATAAAAATTCCGTTGGAACCGGTAGATTGCCATCTTCAATTGAAAAATAAGAGAAGACAAACTTAGTCTATGAAAATCAGATCATTTAATAAAAAGAATCATATCTTCAATAAACTTTAGAAAATAATTCCGAATTGAGAAAATTCCAAAAAAATGTCCGTTGGAACCGGAAGATCGACATATTCAACTTAAAAAAATATGAGAATACAAAATTAGGCTTAAAAATCAAATCATTTAATATAAAAATTCATATATTACAGAAAATTTAGAAAATAGCCCGGAGCTCAGAAAAATCCCTTAGAATGTCTGTTGGAACCGAGAGATCGCCATCTTCAACGAAAAAAATAAGAGATGACAAAATTAAGGCAAAAAAATCATATCGTTTAATAAAAGATTCATAACTTCCCGAAAATGTATAAAAATGCCCTGGGCACTAAAAAATCCTGAAAAATGTCCGTTGGACACATGAGATTGCCATTTTCAACTGAAAAATAAGAGAAGACAAAAACTAGGCTATAAAAATCAAATCAAGTAATATAAAGATTCATATCTTACACAAAATGTAGAAAATAGCCAGGAGCTCAGAAAAACCGCACAAATGTCTGTTGGAGACAGGACATTGCCGTTTTCAACTAAAAAAATAAGAGAAGACAAAAATAGGCCAAAAATTCATATCATTTATTAAAAAGATTCATAACTTCCAGAAAATTGTATAAAAATAATATCGAGCTCAGATAAATCCGTACAAATATCTGTTGCAACCGAGAGATCGCCATTTTCAAGTGAAAAATAAGAGAAGACAAAATTAGGCAAAAAATCATATCATTTAATAAAAAGATATGTATCTTGCTTAAAATATAGAAAATAGAACCGAGCTTATAAAAATCCTCAAAAATGTCCGTTGGAACAAGAAGATCGCCATCTTCAATTGGAAAATAAAAGCAGACAAACTTAGGCCAAAACTCATATAATTTAATAAAAAGATCCATATCTTCCAGAAAATTTAGAAAATAGCCCCGAGGTCAGAATAATCCGTAAAAATGTCTGTTAGAACCGGGAGATTGCCATCTTCAACTTTAAAATAAGAGAAGACAAAATTTGGCCCAAAAATCATATCATTTAATAAAAAGATCCATAACTTCCAGAAAATGTAGAAAATATCTCTGATCTCAAAAAAAATCCATAAAAATGTCCACTGGAATCGGGATATCACCATCTTCAACGGAAAAATAAGAGAAGACAAAATTAGGTTATAAAAATCATATCATTTAATATAAAGATTCATATCTTACAAAAATTGTAGAAAATAGCCCGAAACTTAGAAAATCCATAAAATGTCTGTTTGAATCGGGAGATCGCCCTTTTCAACTGAAAAATAAGAGAAGAGAAAATTAGACAAAAAGCATATCATTTAATAGAAAGATCCATATATTCCAAAAAATTTAGAACATAGCCTCGAGGTCAGAAGAATCCGTAAATGTCCGTTGGAACAGGACGATCGCCATCTTCAATTGAAAAATAAGAGAAGACAAACTTAGCCTATAAAAATCATATCAGTTAATAAAAAGATCCATATTTTCAATGAACTTTTGAAAATAGTTCTGAGCTGAGAAAAATCTGCAAAAATTGTCCTTTTGAACCAGGAGATCGACATCTTTAACTGAAAAATAAGAGAAGACAAACTTAGGCTAAAAATTCAAATTATTTAATATAATGATTTATATCTTATAAAAATTTAGAGAATAGTTTAGAGCTCAGAAAAATCACTAAAAATATTCGGTGGAACCGGGGGTGATTGCCATCTTCAACGAAAAAATAAGAGTGGACAAAATTAGGCCAAAAAATCATACCATTTAATGAAAAGATCCATGTCTTCCAGAAAATGTAAAAAATAGATCCAAGCTTAGAAAAATCATCAAAAATGTCTGTTGGAACCAGGAGATCGTCATCATCATCGAAAAAAATAAGAGAAGACAAAATTAGGCCAAAAATCATATCATTTAATAAAACAATCGATATCTTCCAGAAAAAACAGAATATAGCCCCGATGTCAGAAAAATCCGCAAAAATGTCCGTTGGAACTAGGAGATGGCCATTTTCAACCGAAAAATAAGAGAAGACAAACTTTGGCTATAAAAATCATATCATTTAATAAAAGATCAATATCTTTAATAATATATAGAAAATAGTCCCGAGGTCAGAAAAATCCGCAAAAAATATCCATTGGGACCGTGAGACCGCCATCTTGAACTGAAAAATAAGAGCAAACAAAATTAGGCTAGAAAAATCATATCATTTAATAAAAAGATTCATATCTTACAGAAAATTTAGAAAATAGTCTTGAGCTCATAAATATACTCAAAAATGTCCGTTAGAACCTTAGTCTACAAAAATCGTATCATTTAATAAAAAGATGCATATCATCAATAAAATGTAGAAAATAGCCCAGATCTCAGAAGAATCCACAAAATTGTCTGTTGGAACCGGAAGATCGCCATATTCAACTGAAAAAAGAGACGATGAATTAGGCCATTAAATCTTGTTATGTATTATAACGATACATATCTTCTACAAAATGAAGAAAATAGAGCTAAAAATCGGCAAAAATGTCAATTGGAACCGGAAGATCGCCATATTCAACTAAAAAATAAGTGAAGACAAAATTATGCCATTAAATTAAATCATTTAATAAAAGATATATATCTTTCCAAAAATTTAGAAATAACCACGTGCTCAGAAAAACCGCAAAAATGACTGTCGGAACCGGGAAATCACCATCTTCAACTAAAAAAAGAGAAGCAAATTAGGCAATAAAAATCATATCATTTAATAAAAAAATCCATATCTTACAATTTTTTTTTTGAAAAATAGCTCCAAGTTAAGAAAAATCCACAAAAATGTCCGTTGGAACCGGTAGATCATCACTCCAACTATAAAAAAAATAAGAGAAGACAAATGTAGGATATAAAAATCATATCGTATAAAAAAAGATAATGCTCCATAAAGGTTCAGAAAATTCATTATTAAGCTTCAATTTATACAATCCATTAATAAGTGTATCAGAATCAAAAAGTTTAACATTATTGTACAAATTAAAACATACATGTTCAAATTTACATTTATAACCACATAAATCCAACTTTGAAAGGGAAATAAGATTCCGGGTAATTGTAAGAACATAAAGAGTCATACATAAGTCCAATTGATAGCCAGTGTCAAGGATTAGACGATAAGTTCATATGCCTTTAATATGAGTTTTCATGCGATTATCCATAAACAGATAGTTCTTACTGAGGTTTGTGGTTTGGATCGAACAGAATCCCTTTCTTTTCAAACCATGCCTTACATTTGAGACAATCCTTCTGCAAATGTCCTTCCTTTTTGTGGAAAAGACACATATTCATATACTGTTCATTCTTTCTAGAATGGTCACCTTTAATAGGTCCTTTCCTCTTGAATTTCTTACCTTTTGGCTTGAGCAACTTTGCAGTTCCATGAGTGGTTATGTTAACGGAGTGTTCTCCTAAGTTAGTTAACCCGTTTTCCTCCTAAATTCATTAGTATCACACTTGTTCTTTATAATGTTATAATTTATTTGGAAAGCTCCATACTCAGAAGATAACAAATAAAACTGAACGATGAAGGAATCATCCACTTGAATACCCAATGACTTAAGTTTTACTGCAATGTTTGTCATTTCAATGATATGTTCTTGCATGCTCGTAGTCCCGTTAAACTTCTTGGACGTAAGTTGAGACATTAATGCACCAGGAAGAGACTTATCCACAGAACTTCTTCCACACGCTTAAGATATTCGCTTGCTTTTTCAGTTTGTGGAATTGTGGCCTTAATGTTATTTGCCATAGTCATTCGCACAAATATCAAGCTTAACTTATTAGACCGTTCCCAACACTTCATTTTGAACTCATCATCCTCAGTGCGGTCATCTATGATAACAGCATGTTCTTCCAAACATAAAACCAAATAAATGTAAAAAATAGCCCCGCGCTAAAAAAAATCCATAAAAATATCTGTTAAAATCGGGAGATCGCAATCTTCGACTTAAAAATAAGAGAAGACAAAAAATTAGGCCAAAAATCATATCATTTAACAAAACGATACATATCTTCCAAAAAATGTAGAAAAAAGCCTGAAGCTCAGAAAAATTCGCAAAAATATCCATTGGAACCGTGAGATCGATATCTTCAACTGAAAAAAATAAGAAAAAGACTAAATTAGTTCAAAAATCATTTAATAAAAAGATCCATATCTTTCATAAAATTTAGAAAATAGCCCCGAGCTCAGAAGAATCTGCAAAAATTTCCGTTGGAATCGGGAGATAACAATCGTCAACTTAAAAAATAAAATTAGTCGATAAAACTCATATCAATTAATATAAAGATCCATAGCTTACAAAAAATGTAGAAAATCGACATTAGCTTAGAAGATCTGTAAAAATGTTCATTGAACTGGGCGATCGCCATCTTCAACAAAAAAAATAAGAGAAGCCAAAATTAGGCTAAAAATTCATATCAGTTAATAAAACGATTGATATCTTCCAGAAAATAAAGAAAATAGCCCCGAGCTTAGAAACATCCACAAAAATGGCTGTTTGAATCGGGAAATAGCCATCCACAAATGAAAATAAGAGAAGACAAAATTAGGTCCAAAATCATATCATTTATAAAAAGATCCATCTCTACCATAAAACGCAGAAAATAGCCCCAAGCTCAGAAAAATCCGCAAAAATGTCTGTTGGAGAAGCTCGCCATCTTTAACTGAAAAATAAGAGAAGACAAAATTAGGATATAAAAATCATACCGTTTAATATAAACGTCCATATCAATCAGAAAATGTAGAAAATAGCATCGAGCTCCGAAAAATATGCAAAAATGTCTGTTGAAATTGGGAGATCACAATCTTCAACTTAAAAAATTAGAGAAAACAAAATTAGGCCAAAAATCATATCATTTCATAAACAATCCATATCTTCTAGAAAATGTAGAAAATAGCCAGATTTTAGAAGAATCTGCAAAAAGTCAGTTAGAACTGGGAGATCGCCATCTTCAACAGAAAAAAATAAGAAAAGACTAAATTAGGCCAAAAAATCATATCATTTAATAAAAAGATCCATATCTTTCGTAAAATTTAGAAAATAGCATCGTACTCAGAAAAATCGACAAAAATTTCCGTTGGACCCGAGAGAACGCCATCTTCAACTTAAAAATAAGAGAAGTAAAATTAGGCGATAATAATCATACCATTTAATATAAAGATCCATTTCTTACAGAAAATATGGAAAATAGCCATGAGCTCAGAAAAATACGCAAAAAATTCCATTGGAAACGGGAGTAGGTGATATACAACTGAAAAATAAGAGAATACAAAATTAGAACCAAAAAATCCTATTATTTAATAAAAAGATCCATATCTTCCAGAAAATATAGAAAATAATATCGAGCTTAGAAAAAACCTGCAAGAATTACCGTTGGAACCGGGATATCGCCATCTTCAACAGAAAATAAGATATGAAAAAATTAGGCTATATTACATAAAAATAAAAGAAGACAAAATTAGGCTATATAAATCTTATCATTTAATATAAAGATCTGTATCTTCAAAAAGTGCAGAAAATAGACCCGAGCTCAGACTAATCCGCAAAAATGTCCGTTGGAACTGGGGATCGCCATTTTCTACGGAAAAAAGAGAAGGTAAGATAAGGCGATAAAAATCATATCATTTAATATAAAGATCCATATCTTACAGAAAATGTAGAAAATAGACCGGAGCTTAGAAAAATCGACAAAAAATGTGTGTTAGGACCAGGGGATCGCCATCTTCAGCTGAAAAATAAGAGAAGGTAAAATTAGGCTATAAAAATCATATCATTTAATATAAAGATCCATATCTTACAAAAAAATGTAGAAAATAGCACGGAGCATAGAAATTTTTTGCAAAATGTTCGTTGGAGCGGGGGAGATCGACATCTTCAACAAAAAAAATAAGAGAAGACAAAATTTAAACAAAAAATCATATCATTTAATAAAAACATCCATATCTTCGAAAAATGTAGAAAATAGCATTGAGCTCAGAAGAATCCGTGGAATGTTTGTTGGAACCGGGATATCGTTATCATTAACTAAAAAATAAGAGAAGACAAAATTAGGCAATAAAAATCATATCATTTAATAAAAAGATTTATATCTTACAAAAAAGGGTTATTTAGTACCGACCCCATGTGTTTTCTCCATAATTAGCAATACCTCCCCTGATGTATTCAATATTAGGGAGACCCTTGATGTATCCAATTTGGGCTCCCCCGCCCCCTGAAAACAGGGGGCGGGGGAGCCCAAATTGGATACATCAGGGGGGTTTTCAGGGGGCGAGGGAGCCCAAATTGGATACATCAAGGGAGTCTCCCTAATATTTAATACATCAGAGGGGTGTTACTAAATACGGCGAAACCATAGGGTGCCGGTACTAAATAACCCTACAAAATAAAGAATATAAACTTGATCTCAGAAAAATCCGTAAAAATATGCGTTGGAACCGGAAGATCGCCATCTTCGACTGAAAAATAAGAGAAGGAAAAATTAAGCTAAAAATCATATCATTTAATATAAAGATTCATATCTTACAGAAAATGAAGAAAATATCCCGGAGTTCAAAAAATCTTCAAAAATGTCCGTTGTAACCGGGAGATCATCATCTTCAACGAAAAATATAAGAGAAGATAAAATTAGGCCAAAAAGTCATATTATTTAATAAAAATATCCAAATCTTCCAGAAAATGTTGAAAAACAGCCCCGAGTATAGGAAAATCCGCAAAAATTTCCGTTGGAATTAGGAGATCGCCATCTTCAACATAACAATAATAGAAGACAAACTTAACCTATAAAAAGCATATCATTTAAATATAAAGATCCATATCTTTCATAAAATATAGAAAATAGCACCGATCTCAGAAAAAACAGCAAAAATATCATTGGAACTAGGAGATCACCAAATTTAACGAATAAAAAGAGAAGACAGAATTAGACTAAAAAATCATTTTATTTAATAAAACGATCGATATCTTCCAGATAATATAGAAAATATCACGGAGCTCAGAAAAATCCGCAAAAATGTCTGTTGGAACCGGGAGATAAACATCATCAACGAAAAAAATAAGAGAAGACAAAATTAGGCCAAAAAATCATATCATTTAATAAAATGATTGATATCTTCTAGAATACATAAAATAGCCCAAGGTCAGAAAAATCCACAAAGATGTCCGTTGGAACCGGGGGACCGCCATCTTCAACTAAAAATAAGAGAAGAAAAACTTAGGTTATAAAAATCATATCATTTAATAAAAGATCCATATCTTCAATAAAATGTAGAAAATAGCCCCAAGGTCAGATAAATCCGCAAAAATGTCTGTTGGGATCAGGAGATCGCCATGTTCAACTGAAAAATAAGAGCAGACAAAATTAGGCTAGAAAAATCATAAATTTTAATAAAAATCCATATCTTACAAAAAAGGTAGAAAATAGTCCCGAGCTCAGAAATATCCGCAAAAATGTCCGTTGAAACTGGGATATCGCCATTTTCAACTGAAAATTAGAAAAGACAAAATTAGGCTACAAAAATTATCATTTAATATAACGATTCATATTTTACAGAAAATATAGAAAATAACCCCGAGCTTAGAAAAACCCACAAAAATGTCCGTTGCAACTAGTAAATCGCCAAATTCAACTGAAAAATAAGAGACGACAAAATTAAGCCATTAATTCATATCATGTAATAAAAAGATACATATCTACGAGAAAATGTAGAAAATAGCTCCGAGCTCAGAAAAATTTACAAAAATGTCTATTGGAACCGGAGGATCACCATATTCAACTGAACAATAAGAGAAGACAAAATTAGGACATTAAATTGTATCATTTAATAAAAAGATACATATCATCCAGAAAATTTAGAAATAGACATATGCTCAGAAAAATCCGCAAATATGTCCGTTGGAGCCGGGAGAGCGCCAACTTCAACTGAAAAAATAAGAGAAGAGAAAATTAGGCTATAAAAATCATATCATTTAAAAACATAATATCTTACTGAGATTGTAGAAAATCCCATCGTTCTCTGAAAAATCTCCAAAAAATGTCCTTTGGAACCGATAGATCGCCATCTTCAACTGAAAAATAAATAAGAAAAATTAGGCAATAAAAATCATATCATTAAATTCAAAAGATTCGTATCTTCTAGAAAATGCAGAAAATAGCTCCGAGCTCAGAAAAATACGCAAAAATGGCCATCTTCAATAGGAAAAAAATAAGGGAATAAAATACAAAATTCGGCCAAAAATCCAATACAAATAGCACCGAGCTCATAAAAATATGCAAAAATGTCCGTTGGAAACAGGAGATCACCATCTTCAACTGAAAATAAGAGAAGACAAAGTTAGGCCCAAAATAATATCATTTAATAAAAGATACATATATTCAAAAAATTACAAAATAGCCTCAAGAAAAGAATAATACGTAAAAATGTCCACTGGAACCGAGAGATCGCCACTTCAACTGAAAAAATAAGAGAAGACTAAATAGACCATAAAAATCATATCATTTAATATAAAGATCCATATCTTCCAGAATATGTAGAAAATAACTTAAAAAAATAAGAGAAGACAAATGAAGGTTATAAAATGATATAATTTAATAAAAATTTCTATATCTTCTATAAAATGTAGAAAATAGCAACGAGCTCAAAAAATCTGGAAAAATGTTCGTTGGAAACGAGAGATCGTAATCTTTAACTGAAAAATAAGAGAAGGCAAAACAAGGCTATAAAAATCATATCATTTATTATAAAGATTCATATCTTCCAGAAAATGTAGAAAATAGACCGAAGCTCAGAAAAATCCACAAAAATATTCGTTGGAACCGGGAGATCGCCATCTTCATGTGAAAAATAAAGAAGACAAAATTAGGCCAGAAGATCATATCATTTCATAAAAAGATCCATATCTTCCAGAAAATGTAGAAAAATAGACTCAATCTAAGAAAAATAAGCAAAAATGTCCATTGAAATTTGGAGATCTCCATATTCAACTGAAAAATAAGAGAAAACAAACGTCGGCTATAAAAATCTTATCATTTAATAAAAATATTTGTATTTTCCAAAAAATGTAGAAAATAGCACCGAGCTCAGAAAAATCCGCAAAGATATTCGTTGGATCCAGGAGATCGCCATATTCAACTGAAAAATAAGACAAATATGCAAAGATCCAAATCAGTTAGGCAATAAAATAAAAGATATCTGCAAAAATTAGGTTATAAAACCATATCATTTAATACAAAGATCCATATCTTACAGAAAATGTAGCAAATAGCCCAGAGTTCAGAAATATCCGCAAAAATGTTCGTTTGAATCGGGAGATTGCCATCTTCATTTTAAAAATAAGAGAAGACAAAATTTGGCCTAAAAATCATGTCATTTAATAAAAATAATATCAGAAAATCCCTAAAAATGTCCTTTGAAACCGGAAGATCGCAATCTTCAACCGAATAATAAGAAAAGACAAACTTACGATATAAAAATCATATCATTTAATAAAAAGATACATATCTTCAATTAATTATAGAAAATTGCCTCGAGCTCAGAAAAATCCACAAAAATGTCCGTTGGAACCCAGAGAAGCGCCACCTTCAACTAAAAATAATAGAAAACAAACATAGGCTATAAAAATAATATCATTTAATAAAAAGATCCATTTCTTCAATTAACAGTAGAAAATTGTCTCGAGCTCAGAAAAATCCGCAAAAATGTCCGTTGTAACATGGAGAGTGCATCTTCAACTGAAAAATAAGAGGAAACAAACTTAGGCTATAAAAATCATATAATTTAATTAAGAATTCATATCTTACAGAAAGTGTAAAAAATAGCTCCGAGCTCAGAAAAATCTTCAAAAATATCCGTTGAAATCGGGAGATCGCCATTTTCAACTGAAACATAAGAGAAGATAAACTTAGACTATAAAAATCATATCATTTAATAAAAAGAGCCATATCTTCCATAAAATGTAGATAATAGCGTAAGGCTTAGAAAAATCCGTAAAAATATTCGTTGGAACTGGGAGATCGCAATCTTCAACTGAAAAAAATAAGAGAGGACAAAATAAGGCCAAAAAATCATATCATTTAATAAAAAGATTCATATATTTCATAAAACATAGAAAATATCCCGAAGCTCTGAAAAATCCATAAAATGTTCGTTGGAATCGGGAGATCGCCATCTTCAACTAAAAAGAGAACAAAATTAGGCCAAAAAATCATATCAATTTTCATATCTTACAGAAAATGTAGAAAAATAGTACCAAACTAAGAAAAGTCTGCAAAAATGTCCGTTGGAACCGGTAGATCGCCAGCTTTAAATGAAAAAATAAGAGAAGAAAAATGCAGGCTATAAAAATCACCTCATTTAATAAAAAGATACACATCTTCCGTAAAATGTAGAAAATAGCACCGAGCTCAGAAAAATCCGCAAAAATATCAGTTGGAATCGGGAGATCGCTCTCTTCAACTGAAATATACGAGAAGGCAGATTAGGCAAAAATCAAATCATTTAATAAAAAGATTCATATCTTCCAAAAAAATTTAGAAAATAGCCCCTATGTCAAAATAATCGGCAAAAAAAGTCTGTTGGAACCGGGAGATCGCCATCTTCAACTGAAA
Organism: Scilla litardierei; assembly: GCA_030789695.1. NCBI lineage: Eukaryota > Viridiplantae > Streptophyta > Magnoliopsida > Asparagales > Asparagaceae > Scilla > Scilla litardierei. The sequence continues at coordinate 100,188,087 of CM061134.1, read as the reverse complement.
AATAAGAGTAGACAAAATTAGGCTAAAAATCATATCATTCAATAAAAAGATCCATATCTTATATAGAAAATATAGGAAATAGCAAGGAGCTCAAAAATATCCGCACAAGTGTAAATTGGAACCGGAAGATCGCTAACTTCAACTGAAAAATAGAAGATAAAATTAGACAAAAAAATCATATCAGTTAATAAAAATATCCATATCTTCCAAAAATTTAGAAAAATAGCTCGATGCTAAGAAAAATCCATAAAAATGTCTGTTGGAACGGGTAGATCGACATCTTCAACTGAAAAAAATAAGAGAAGACAAATATAGGCTACAAAAATCGTATCATTTAATAAAAGGCCACTTATCTTTTATAAAATGTAGAAAAAAGCACTGAGCTTATAAAATCCGCAAAATTGTCTGTTGAAACTTGTAGATCGACATCTATAATTCAAAAATAAGAGAAGTCAAACTTAGGCCAAAAAATTATATCATTTAATAAAAAGATCATTAACTTCTTGAAAATGTAGAAATATAGCACCGAGTTCAGAAAAATCCGTAGAAATGTCCATTGGAATCGGGAGATCGCCATTTTCAACTGAAAAATAAGAGAAGACAAAATTAAGTTATAAAAATCATATCGTTTAAAAAAATTCATATTTTACAAAAAATGTATAAAATAGCCGAAGCTCAAAAAAATCTGCGCAAATGTCCATTGGAAATGGGAGATCGTCATCTTCAAATTCAAAAAGGGAAGGCAAAATTATGCCAAGAAATCGTATCATTTCATAAAAATATCGATATCTTCCAGAAAATGTAGAAAAATAGCCTTAAGCTAAGAAAAATTTGCAAATATGTCCATTGGAACTGTGAGATCGCCATCTTCAACTAAGAAAAATAAGAGAAGACAAACGTAGGCTATAAAAATATAATTAGTTAATAAAAAGTTCTAAATCTTCCATAAAATGTAGAAAATAGCACCGAGCACAAAAACTACTCAAAAATGTCCGTTGGAACCAGGAGATCGCCATCTTCAACTGAAAAATAAGAGACGACAAAATTAGGCTATAAAATCATATTATTTAATAAAAAAATTCATACCTTTCCGAAAATGTAAAAAATGGCTCGGAGCTCAGAAAAATCCGCAAAATGTTCGTTGGAATTGGGAGATCGCCATCTTCAACTGAAAAAATAAGCGAAGTAAAATTTAGGTCAAAAAATCATATCATTTGATAAAAAGATCTATAACTTCCCGAAAATGTAGAAAAATAGCCCGAGCTCAGAGAAATCGGCAAAAAAGTCCGTTGGAAACTGGAGATTGCCATCTTCAACTGAATAATAAGAGAAGACAAAATTGAGTTATGAAACTCATATCATTTAATTAAAGGTTCATATCATATAGAAAATATAGAAAATATCTCGCTGCTCATAAAAATCCAAAAACTGTCCTTTGGCACTGGGAGATCGCCATTGTCAACCGAAAAAATAAAAGAAAACAAAATTAGGCCAAAAATCATATTATTTAAAAAAGATACATATCTGCCATAAAATATAGAAAATAGCAACGAGCTCATAAAAATCTGCACTAATGTCTGTTGGAACCAGAAGATCGCAATATTTAACTGAAAAAAGAGAAGGCAAATTAGGCAAAAAAATCATTTCATTTAATATAAACATTAATATCTTCCAGAAAATGTAAAAAAAGCCCAAGCCTAAGAAAAATATGCAAAAATATCTGTTCGAACCAGGAGATCGTCATCTTCAACTGAAAAAATAAGAGAAGACAAAATTAGGCTATAAAAATCATATCTTTTAATTTAAAGATGCATTTGTTATAGGAAATTTAGAAAATAGGTAGGAGCTTAGACAAAACAGCAAAAATGTCAGTTGGAACCGATATATCGCCATCTTAATCTAAAAAAATAAGAGAAGACAAAATTAGGCTTAAAATCAATTATATAATAAAAAGATTTATTTCTTCCAGAAAATGTAGAAAATAGCCTCTGGGTCAAAAGTTTCCGCAAAAATATCTGTTGGAACCAGGAGACAGACATCTTCAACTAAAAATAAGAGATAACAAAATTAGGCCAAACAATATACCACATAATAAAATGATTCATATCTTCCATAAATTGTAGAAAAATATCATCGAATTCAGAAAAATTCGTAAAAATGTTGGTTTGAACTGGGAGATCGTCATCTTCATCGGAAAAATATAAGAAGATAAAATTAGGCCAAAAATCATATTATTTATTAAAAAGATCCCTATCTTCCAGAAAATGTAGAAAACAGCCCATCGGTCAAAAAATCCGCAAAAATGTCTGTGGAACCGGGAAAACGCCATCTTAAACCGAAAAATAAGAGTAGACAAAATTAGGCCAAAAAATCATATCATTTAATAAAATGATCTATATCTTGCATAAAATGTAGAAAAATAGCCACATGCTAGGAAAAACCAGTAAAATGTTCGTTGGAACCGGTAGATAGCCATATTCAACTGAAAAAAATAAGAGAAGACAAACATAGGATATGAAAATCCTATAATTTAATAAAATGATCCATATTTTGCATAAAATGTGGAAAATAGCACCAAGCTACGAAAAATCTTCATAAATATCCGTTGGAACCGGTAGATCGCCATTTTCAACTAAAAAAATAAGTGAAGACAAAATTAGGCTAAAAATCATATCATTTAATAAAAAGACGCTTATCTTCCAGAAAATTTAGAAAATAGAGCCAAGGTCAGAATACTCTACAAAAATGTTTGTCAGAATCGACAGATTGCCATCTTTAACTGAAAAGTAAGAGAAGATAAAATTAGATCAAAAATCATATTATATAATAAAAAGATGCAAATCTTTCAGAAAATTTAAAAAATAGCACTGATTTCAGAATAATCAGCAAAAATTTCCCTTGGAAACGGAAGATTGCCATCTTCAACAGAAAAATAAGAGAAGACAGAATTAGACCCAAAATCATATCATTTAATAAAAAGATCCATAACTTCTAGAAAATGTAGAAAAATAGTCCCGAGCTCAGAAAAATCCGCAAAAATATCCGTTGGAACCGGGAGATCGCCATCTTCAATTGAAAAATAAGAGAAGATAAAATTAGCTTAAAAATCATTTCATTTAATAAAAAGATCCATATCTTCAATAAAATGTAGAAAATAGCTCTAAGCACAGAAAAATCCATAAAAATGTCTATTGCAACAGAGAGATCGCCATCTTCAACTAAAAAAATAAAGAAGACAACATTAGGCCAAAATGTAATCATTTAATAAAAAGATCCATATTTTACAGAAAATGCAGAAAATAGCTTCGAGCTTAGAAGAATCGGCAAAAATGTCCGCTGGAACAGAGAGAACCCCATCTTCAATTGAAAAAGACAAAATTATGCCATAAATCAAATCATTTAATAAAAGAACGATATCTTCCAGAAAATACAAAAAATTGCTCCGAGCTAATTAAAATCCGCAAAAACGTCCGTTTGAACCGGGAGATCACCATCTTAAAATGCAATATAAAACCAGACAAAATTAGGTATAAAATTCATATCATTTAATATAAATATCCATATAGCTTGTAGCTCAGAAAAATTCGCAAAAATGTTCGTTGGAACCGGGAGATCGGCATCTTCATCTGAAAAGTAAGAAAAGAAAAAATTAGGCCAAAAATCAATGATTCAATAAAAAAATTCATATCATCCAGAAAATGTAGACAATAGCCTCGAGTTCAAAAAAATCCGATAAAATGTCCGTTGGAACTGGGAGATCACTATCTTCAACTGAAAAATCTGCCAAAATGTCCGTTGGAACTGGGAGATCGCCATCTTCAACTGAAAAATTAGAGAAGACAAAATTAGATCATAAAAATCATATCATTTAATATAAAGATCCATATCTTTCAGAATATGTAGAAAATGTCTTGGAGCTCAGAAAAATCCGCAAAAATTTCCGTTGGAACCGGGAGATTGCCATCTTCGACTAAATAAATAGAGAAGACAAATGAAGGGTATAAAAAAGTCTACCTCTTCCATTAAATTTAGAAAATAGCACCGATCTCAAAAAAATCTGGAAAAATGTTCGTTGGAACCAAGATATCGCAATCTTCAGCTGAAAAATAAGAGAAGACAAAATTTGGCTACGAAAATCATATCATTCAATAAAAAGTTCTATATATTCCATAAAATGTAGAAAATAGCACAGAGCTCAAAAAAATCTGGAAAAATGTTCTTTGGAACCGGGAAATCGCAATCTCCAACCTAAAAAAATAAGAGAATACAAAATTAGGCTATGAAAATTGTATCATTAATATAAAGATTCATATCTTACAAAAATATAATAAATAGCCCGGAGCTCAAAAAAATCCGCAAAAATCTTCGGTGGGAGATCACCATCTTCATCTGAAAAATAGAGAAGACAAAATTAGGCCAAAAAATCATATTATTTCATAAAAAGATCTGTATCTTCAAGAGAAGGTAGAAAAATAGGTTCAAGCTAAGAAAAATCCACAAAAATGTCCGTTGGAACCATGAGATCTCCATATTCAACTAAAAAAAATAAGAGAAGACAAAATTTGGCCAAAAATTATGTCCTTTAATAATAATCATATCAGAAAAATCGACAAAAATTTCCGTTGAAACCGGAAGATCGTCATCTTCAGCTGAAAAATAAAAGAATACAAACTTAGGCTATAAAATCATATCATTTAATAAAACGATATCTTCAATTAAATACAAATTTTTTTTCGAGATTAGAAAAATCCACAAAAATATCCGTTGGAACCGGGAGAGCATCATCTTTAAATAAAAAAATAAGAGAGGACAAACCTAGGCTATAAACATAATTTCATTTAATTAAAAGATCCATATCTTCAATTAATAGTAGAAAATTGTCTCGAGCCCAGAAAAATCCGCAAAAATGTCCGTTGGAACTGGGAGATGCCATCTTCAACAGAAAATTAAGTGGAAACAAACTTAGTTTTTAAAAATTCATTTCATTTAATTAATAGATTCATATCTTCCAAAAAATATAGAAAATATCCCCAAGCTCAGAAAAATCTTCAAAAATATCTGTTGGAATCGGGAGATCGCCATGTTTAACTGAAACATAAGATAAGATAAACTTAGACTATAAAAATCATATTATTTAATAAAAAGAACAATATTTTCGTCGTTAGAACTGGGAAATCACAATCTTCAACTGAAAAATAAGAGAAGACAAAATTAGGCCAAAAAATCATATCATTTAATAAAAAGATTCATAAATTTCATAAAATGTAGAAAATATCCTGGAACTCTGAAAAATCCGTACAAACGTTCGTTGGAACCGGGAGATCACCATCTTCAACTAAAAAAGAGAAAACAAAATCAGGCCAAAAAATCTTACCAATTAATAAAAAGATTCATATCTTACAGAAAATAGTACGAAACTAAGAAAAGTCTGAAAAAATTTCTGTTGGAATCGTAGATCGCCATCTTTAAATGAAAAAAAATAAGAGAAGAAAAACGTAGGCTATAAAAATCATCTCATTTAATAAAAAGATACATATCTTACATAAAATGT
>CM061134.1:100155592-100182036 GCA_030789695.1 Scilla litardierei | reverse complement strand
CCAGTTCTCAACGGACATTTGTGCGGATTTTTTTTTGAGCTCCCTGCCTATTTTAGACATTTTCTGTATGATTTGAATCTTTATATTAAATGAGATTATTTTCATAACCTAATTTTGTCTTCTCTTACTTTTCAGTTGAAGATAGCGATCTCCAGATTACAAGAGACATTTTTCTGGATTTTTCTGACCTCGGGTCTATTTTTCTATATTTTCTGTAATTTATGGATCTTTTTATTAAATGATATGATTTTTTGGCCTAATTCTGTCTTCTCTTATTTTTCAGTTGAAGATGGCGATCACTCGTTTCCAACAGACATTTTTGCATATTATTCTGACCTGAGTGCTATTTTCTAAATTTTCTAGAATATATGGATCTTTTATTAAATGATATGATTTTTGGCTTAATTTTGTCTTCTCTTATTTTTCAGTTGAAGATGGTGATCTCCCCGTTCCAACAGACATTTTTGCAGATTTTTATAAGCTCGGTGCTAATTTCTAAATTTTATGAAAGATAAGGATCTTTTTACTAAATGATATGATTTTATAACATACATTTGTCTTCTCTTATTTTTCTGTTGAAGCTGGCGATCTGCCCATTCCAACCGATATTTTTGCCGATTTTTCTTAGCTTGGAGTTATTTTCTACATTTTCTGGAAGATATGGATATTTTTATTAAATGATATGATTTTTTGGCCTAATTCATCTTCTCTTTTTCAGTTGAAGTTGGCGATCTCCTGGTTCTAATTTATATTTGTGCAGATTTTTTAAGCTCTGGGCTATGTTCTACATCTATTATTCATTTTGACAACCTTTTTTGAATTCTAGGGCTGACTAGGACAAGATAAAGAATGGATGAGATTTCATCTTGGTAAATCAATGGATAAGATTGGATTTTGTGAAAATTTTAGTAGGTAAACTTAAATTTTGGGGGGAAAAGTGTCTTTGGAACCAAAACTTCGAAATTAAAATTGTACTGGGAAAGAGTGTGGAAATTAAATTTTGGGGGAAAAAGTGTCTTGGAAACCAAAACTTTAAAATTAAAAGTGTTTTGGAAAAGATTGTGGAGAAACCTGATCCATCAAATTAGACAAAGGAAAAAACTAGCATAAAAAAATTTATGTTAATACCGTCACCAAAAAATAATCCGAGGTAGATTGTTTCGCGCCGAAGGCATCATCGCATTTTTTAACGCTAATTTGTTGTTCCGCGCCAAAGGGTCCGCGTCAAAAAACGGTGCCTGCGCAATTTTTTACGCTAATTTGTTGTTCTGTGCCAAAGGTGCCCGTGTCGAATTTGTTGTTCCGTACCAAATGCGCTCCCGCGTTGTTCTGCACAGAATTTGTTCTTCTGCTAAATTTCTTACGCTAATTTGTTGTTCCGCGTAGAAGGCACTTACTCTGAATTCGTTGTTCTGCACCGAAGGCGCTTGCACGTTATTCTGTGCAAAAGGCACCCGAGTCAAATTTGTTGTTCCGCGTCGAAGGCGCTCGTGCGTTGTGCTGTGCTAAAGGGGCCTGCGAAGAATTTGTTGTTCCGCACCGAAGGTGCTGGTGCGTTGTTCAGTGCCGAAGGCACCCACGCCGAATTTGTTGTTCTGCACCTAAAGCGCTCGTACGTTGTCCTGCGTCGAAGGCACCCACGTTGAATTTGTTGTTCCAGATGGAAGGCGCGTGCATTGTTCCACGTCGAAAGGGCCCGTGTCAAATTTTTTGTTTCGCACCAAATTTTTTGTTTCGCACCGAAGGCACCCACGTATTTCTTGTTCCACGTCGAAGGCGCCCATGCCGAAGATGCCCTTGTCGAAGGTGCCCGTGCCACTAAATTTTTTTACGCTAATGTGTTGTTCTATTAAATTTAGGTTGTAGAAGTAATTTTTTGGTGAACAAAGATTTCGCTGGGGAAATCTTAAATGAACCGTGCCTGCGGATACGGGTTATGACTAGTTTTATATAAGGTATGGCTTTATATTAAATGATGTTGTTTTATAGCCGAATTTTATCTTCTCCTATTTTTCAGTTGAAGACGATCTCCTGATTCCAACAGACATTTTGGCAGATTTTTCTGTGTTAGGGGCTATTTTCTACATTTTCGGGAAGTTATGGATCATTTTATTAAATGATATGATTTTTTGGCCTAATTTTGTCTTCTCTTATTTTTTTTATTGAAGATGGCGATCTCACAGTTCCAAACAGACATTTTTGCAGATTATTCTGACCTCGGTGCTATTTTCTAAATTTTCTGGAAGATATGGATCTTTTTATTAAAAGATTTGATTTTTGGCCTAATTTTGCCATCTCTTATTTTTCATTTGAAGATGACGATCTCCCTATTCCAACTGATATTTTTGCAGATATTTTGAGGTCTGTGCTATTTTCTATATTTTATGTAAGATATGTATCTTTTTATTCAATGAGATGGTTTTTATAACATACGTTATGCTTCCCTTATTTTTTTCAGTTGAAGATGGCGATCTACCGGTTCCAACGGATATTTTTGCAAACTTTTCATAGGTTGGGACTATTTTTCTAAATTTTCTGTAAGATATGGATCTTTTTATTAAATTATATGATTTTTTTGCCTAATTTTGTCTTCTCTTTTTAGTAGACGTTGACGATCTCCCGGTTTTAATAGACATTTTTAGGGATTTTCAGAGCTCCGGGCTATTTTCTAAATTTGATGAAAGATATGCATCTTTTTAGTAAATGATATGATTTTTGGACTAATTTTGTCTTCTCTTTTTCGGTTGAAGATGTAGATCTCCTGGTTCCGACATGCATTTTTACGGATTTTTCTGAGATTCGAGCTATTTTCTACATTTTATCGTAGATATGGCTCTTTTTATTAAATGATATGATTTTTATAGCCTAAGTTTGTATTGTCTTATTTTTAGTTGAAGGTGGCGATCTCCGGTTCTAATGGACATTTTTGCAGATTTTTATGAGCTCGGGGTTATTTTCTACATTTTATGAAAGATATGGATATTTTTATTAAATGATATGATTTTTATAGCCTAATTTTTGTCTTCTCTTATTTTTTCAGTCGATACTGGCGATCTCCTGGTTCCAACAGACATTTTTGCAGATTTTTCTGAGCTCAGCGCTATTTTATATGGTTAATTGAAGATAATGATCTTTTTATTAAATGATCATTTTATAGCATAAGTTTGTCTTCTCTTATTTTTTAGTTGAAAATGGCGATCTCCCGGTTCCAACGGACATTTTTGCAGATTTTTCTTACCTCAAGCCAATTTTCTACAATTTGTGGAAGATATATATCTTTTTATTAAATAATATGATTTTTGGGCCTAATTTTGTTTTCTCTTATTTTCAGACGAAGATGGCGATCTCCCGGTTCCAATGATTTGCGGATTTTTCTTAGCTCTGAGCTATTTTCTACATTTTCGAAAAGTTATGAATCTTTTTATTAAATGATAAGATTTTTATTGCCTAATTTTGTCATTCTCTTATTTTTTTTTAAGTTGAAAATGGCGATCTCCCGGTTCCAATGGACATTTTTATGTATTTTTTGAGTTCGGTGCTTTTTCTGCATTTTATGGAAGATATATAACCTTTTATTAAATAAGAAGATTTTTATATCCTTCGTTTGTCTTCTCTTATTTTTTTTCAGTTGAAGATGACGATCTCCCAGTTCCAACGGACATTTTTGCAGATTTTTCATAGCTTGAGACTATTTTTCTACATTTTCTGGAAGATATGAATCTTTTTATGACATGATATGATTTTTTGGTCTAAATGTCTTCTCTTTTTTAATTTGAAGATGGAGATCTCCTGGTTCCAATGGACATTTGTGCGGATTTTTTTGAGCTCGTGGCTGTTTTCTACAGTTTTTGTATGATATGAATATTTGTATTAAATGATATCATTGTAATCTAATTTGGTATTCTCTTATTTTTCAGTGGAAGATGGCGATCTCCAGGTTCCAAATGGATTTTTGCGGATTTTTCTGAGCTCGGTGCTATTTTTCTACATTTTCCCAAATTAGGATCTTTTTATTAAATAATATGATTTTTGGCCTAATTTTGTCTTCGCTTATTTTTCAGTTGAATATGTCGATCCCCCAGTTCCAACGGACATTTTTACGTATTATTCTGACCTTGGGGCTAATTTCTAAATTTTCTAGAATATATGGATATTTTTATTAAATGATATGATTTTTGGCCTAATTTTTCTTCTCTTGTTTTTTCAGTTGAAGATGGCGATCTCCGGGTTCCAACAGATATTTTTGCGAATTTTTTTGAGATCAGGTCTATTTTCTACAGTTAATTGAAGATATGGATCTTGTTATTAAATGATATGATTTTTATAGGCTAAGTTTGTCTACTCTTATTTTTCAGTTGAAGATGGCGATCTTCCGGTTCAAACAGACATTTTTGCTGATTTTTCTGACCTCGAGCCTATTTTCTACAATTTTTTTTGAAAGATTTGGATCTTTTTATTAAATAATATGATTTTAGGCCTAAATTTTGGGGATATTTTCTACATTTTATTGAAGACATGGATCTTTTTATTAAATGATATCATTTTTGTAGCCTAATTTTGTCTTCTCTTATTTTTTCAGTTGAAGATGGCGATCTCCCGGTTCCAATGGATATTTTTGCAGATTTTTCTGAGCTCTGGGCTATTTTCCACATTTTTTGGAAGATATGGATCGTTTTATTAAATGATATGATTTTTGGGTCTAATTTTGCTTTCTCTTATTTTCTTATTGAAGCATGCGATCTTCCGGTTCCAACAAATATTTTTGCAGATTTTTCCAAGCTCGAAACTATTTTCTAAATTTTTTGCAAGATATGCATCTTTTTAAATGATATGATTTTTGGCATAATTTTGTCTTCTCTAATTTTTGGTTGAAGATGGCGATCTCCCGGTTTCAAAGAACATTTTTTTGGATTTTACTGAGCTCCGGGCTATTGTCCACATTTTCTGGAAGATATGGATTGTTTTCTTAAAAGATATGATTTTGGCCTAATAATGTCTTCTCTTTTTTTTCGTTTGAATTTGACGATCTCCCGGTTCCGACCGACATTTTTGCGTATTTTTCTTAACTTGGTGCTATTAAATTTTCTACATTTTCTGAAAGATGTGGATGTTTATATTTAATGATATGATTTTATGGCCTAATTTTGTCTTCTATTATTGTTAAACTCATGGGCCGGCACTGAAGAGGCTCACTTGACTGACACCAAAGCCCCCACAAGGTCCACAAAGGAAGCTAGAAACCGACCAAGTCAAAGCCCACATGTCATTTGCCCATTGAATCTCCGTCACCCAAATGTGCGATTGATAATGGGCTCATAAATAGAGGAGGCGTGGACAACTGTTATCCATATTAAGAGGGGGAGGATCATGGCACCATTTTGGTGACAATTATCCTCCCAACGTCATTGAAGAGACCACCGAAGTCTATAAACTCAGAAAGGACAAACAAAAGAGGGGTGGTATGAGAAAACCTAACCCACTTTATTATTCTTCTTCCACATACTTTATATTTCTTCCTCCATACACTTGAGGAGACTGACTAAAGACGAACCTCTGCGGGTCGATCTTGAAAGCCCCAAGCCTTTCCTTAAGTTTCCATCAAACTTAAGCATTGGAGGAGATTTGGGTTAAGACCCAGATTTGACCCCCATTGATGTTTCTTTGTTGTGCAGGAAGCTCGTGATTCGACCCAACAGGAGAATCGATCTACCGTTCTTTTCAATTATTAATCGAGGTTCGATTTAACCCAAGGGTCAAACGATCGTCGCATTCAACATATGGGTCAATCATACATCCATGTTATGCTCTCTTCCCACCTATCATCGACACTGGTTCTTCAATCCAAGGGTCCCACTCCACCAGCTGACGAGGTTCCACCTCTATTGAGGAGTCTGCGTCAGCACAAATACTGTTGATGCCAATTTTGGCTTTAACAGTTAGCACCGTTTGTGGGAAAGCTCAGTCGACATCCCAAGGCAACTACAGCCTTATGTCGACTGGACCCAAGAACACTGAACCAATTCTTATTTTGGCTGAGAACACTCGAAACGAGAATGACGTTCTCATCGAAGATGCTGAAGATAATAGATCATCATCAAAGGAGCCAAGAGTACTTATGGTGACTCAAGAGCAATTCAACAAGTTCGTTGAGTAGATCGAAAAAAGCCTGGTCGTTATAGCCGCTGCTGTGCAACAGAGCATGGGGAACCCACAACAGGCTGACGAGGAGCAGCCGCCTCCTAATCCAACTTAAATGCTCGTAAAGGAGCGAACCACTCCCAGAGACCCGAGGTTGGGCGAGCAAAGGCCTGAGTGGCAAGAGAACTTGCAGCTCAATGCGACTCCTACATCTCAACAGAATGGAGAGATGTGGAATAACAATTGTGCCTCAGGGCACAATGGAGGTCCTGGGCCCTCCACCAATGGGCGATCCACTCGCAGCGTTTTAGACCAGGTAATAGATCAATTCACTCAAGGTCGCAGTCCACATGGATTTGCAGCTAGCACAAAGAGAAAGGAGATGGAAGAAAGCCACGTCCGTTCTTCTAGCGTTACTCACCAACAACGCATGAAGGAGCGAGCCCCACTCACTCTTCCTACTAACCGACAGACTCCTCTGGAGGAGAACATCCTGTACGCCTAACTGCTTTCCAAATTCAAGATGCCTTCTTTGCAGATATACGACGGCATCGGGGACCCATGGAAACACGTCCCTAAATACTAAAGTGTGATGGAAATCCACAGAGCCGACGAGCAATACCTCTGTCGGGCCTTCCAAACCACGCTCACAAAAGTGGCAGATTGATGGTGCAATAGACTGCCCAATGATAGCATTGAGTCATTTGACAATTTGTCTGACTTTTTTTGCATTCAATTTGTTACAGGAAGACGCCCTAATTGAAAGTCCTATCATCTCTTTACTTTAAAGCATGGTAAGAGAGAATCAATTCGTGGCTTCATTAAGCATTTCAACGATGAAAGGCTAGAAGTTGAGGACACCCTGATGCTAGTGTCATTAGAGCCCTTGCCCAAGCGGTCCGGAATAAAGATCTATTGAATTCCTTGCATCAATTCCTGCCAAACGACCTCGTGGAGTTGTTTAATACGACAAATCGCTTCATGGCTTCATAGGATGCACTCGCACCTGCAAAGAACGACACTCCTAAGTGCCAAGAGGAAACAAAGTGAGATGCACAACCCTGAGGAAGCCCCTGACAAGAGCTGCGAGATCGGAGACAAAGAGACAAGAGTCCTCGGAATAAGGAGCTAAAGACGACTATATGAAGACCAATGCCCCCAAGGCAGAAGTCTTGGTGTACACCCAACGAGAAGGACTCATCAATGAGCCTGTTAAAAAGAACCGCAATGAAAAAAGGGAAGACCTTAAATTCTGCAGGTATCACAACGATCACGGGCATGAGATCGATGATGGCTGGACCCTCAAGAAGGAGATTGACGCCCTGGTCAAGCGTGGTCATCCAAAAAACCCTGGTGACTTCCCACAAAACAAAGAAGGAACCTCGAATCAGAAAGGAAAGGGGCCAATGATAGGTTCGCCAGTCATCAAGGTGGTCGATTAAAGCTCTTTAGCAAATAGTGTCGGATGAAGACGGCTCCAAGCAGAATAATAACACATATACGCTTTCCCTTTGTTTCAAAATGTTCAAACTTTCTAAATGAATCATGTTTGTTTTTCTTCAAAAAAACATTTTCTCAGTAAGACAATTATGATTCTTGTGTCTCAAGAGGATTACCTCATCTAATTCTCAACTAATCTATCAAAAGCATTTCTTCTCATGCGGATCCTTTCCTTAGGGAAAATTTTAGATGAGCCAAGCTCCTCCCTACTCATATTCTCTTGATGAGAGTGACCCATTATCGTCATCAGCCGTAAGTCAGAGGGCCCACCCCCTTGCAACCGAACTACACACTGTCGTCGTCGTAAGCCGAAGGGCCAACCTCTCGCCACTGAATGACCCTATCGTTGTCAGCCGTAGGTTGAAGGAGCCACCCCCTCACAACCAAACAATACCAGTCCTCGTCAATCGTAAGCCAAGGGGCCAACCTCTCGCCACTGAGTGACCCTATTGACATCAAACGTACATCGAAGGGGCCACCTGCTCACAACTGAATGACACACTGTCATCGTCAGCCGTAAGCCGGGGCCAACCTCTCGCCACTGAACGACCCTATCATCATCGGCCGTAGGTCGAAGGGGGTATCGTTGTAGGCTGTAAGTCGAAGGGGCCACCCCCTCGCAACCGAATGACACACTATCACCGTCAGTCGTAAGCTGAGGAGCCAACCTCTTGCCACTGAACGACCATATTATCGTTGACTGAAAGTCAAAGTGGCCAACCCCTTGTAACCAAATGACACACGGTCGTTGTCAGCTGTTAGCCGAGGGGCCAACCTATCGCCACTGAACGAACCTATCGTCATCGGTCGTAAGTCAAAGGGGCCATCCCCTCGCAACCGATAAGTCGAAGGGGCCACCTCCTCGCAACCAAACAACCCACTATCGTCATCAGCCGTAAGTCGAGGGGTCACACCCACGCCACTGAATGAATATCATCATCAGCCGTAAGTCAAAGTGGACACCCCCTCGTAACTGAACGACCCACTATCATCGTCGACCGTAAGTCAAAGGGTCCATCCCCTTGCAACTGAACAGCCCACGATCGTCGTCTGCCCTAAGTCGAGGGGTCACACCCACGCCGCTGAACGACTATCCTCGTCAGCCGTAAGTCGAGGGGTCACACCCACGCCATTGAACTACTATCATCGTTAGCTGTAAGTCGAAGGGGTCACCCCCTCGCAATGGAATGACACACTAACGTTGTCAATCGTAAGCCGCGGCACTAACCTCTTGCTACTGAACGATCCTATTGTTGTCGGTCGTAGGTTGAAGTGGCCACCTCCTTGCAATCGAACGACACACGATCGTCGTCAGCCATTAGCCGAGGGGCCAACCTCTCGCCACTAAATGACCCTAATATCATCGGCCATAAGTCGAAGGGGCCACCTCCTTGCAACCGAACCTCACTATTGTCGTCGTCCATAAGTCAAATGGGCCACCCCCTCGCAACCGAATGACCCACTATCCTCGTCAGCCGTAAGTCGAGGGGTCACATGCTTGGCACTGAACGACTATCGTCATCGGTCGTAAGTCAAAGTGCCCACCCCCTCGTAACCAAATGACCCACTACTGTCGTTAACCTTAAGTCGAGTGGTCACACCATCGCCACTAAACGACTACCGTCGTCGACCATAAGTCGAAGGGGCCACCCCTCGCAAACGAATGACATGCTATCATCGTCTGACGTAAGCTGAGAGGGTTACCCTCTTGCCAATGAACGACCCTATTGTCATCGGCCGTAAGTCGAAGGGGCCACCCCCTCGTAACCGAACGACACACTGTCGTTGTTGGCCGTAAGCTGAGAGGCCAACCTCTGGCCACTGAACGACCTTATTGTCGTCATCCGTAAGTCAAGAGGACACCCCTCACAACTGAATTACCCACTATCATCGTCAACCGTAAGTCAAAGGGGCCACCCCTAGCAACAGAACGACCTACTATCATTGTCAGCTATAAGTCGAAGAGGCCATCCCCTTGCTACCAAATGACACATTATAGTCATCAGCCATAAGTCAATGATTCACACCCATGCCACTGAACGACTATCATCGTCGGCCGTTTGTCGAAGGGACCCCCTCGTAACCGAACGACACAGTATCGTCATCAGCCGTAAGTCGAGGGGTCAAACCATTGCTACTACATGATTATTGTCGTCAGCCGTAAGTCGCAGGGACAAGCCATTTGCAACCAAACGACACATTTTTGTCGTCAGTCGTAAGCCAAGGGGCCAATCTCTCGACACAGAAAGACCCTTCACTACTAAAAAATTGGCTTTTGCCAGCGTTTTTATACCGGTGTTTTAAAGAACCGCTGGTAAATGTCTATTGGTGTCTCGATATTTACCGGCGTTTATATAAACACTTGCAAATGTTGGAGTTTTCCTGGCGTTTATAAGGACGCAGGCAAATGTTAGGCTTTTCCCAGCGTTTTACTACAAAACGCTGGCAAATGTTGGACTTTTCTCGGTGTTTTACTAAAAACGTTGGCAAATGCTGGACTTTTTCCGATGCTTCAATAAAAACATTGGGAAATCTATTGTCCAATGTTTATAGTTAAAAAGAAAAAGTTTTAGTGGCATTCAGATAAATTTCCATAACTGATAAAATTTTAACGACAAGTGTTTAGGCTTAGAACTTTTATGGATTGCATTTTTCGAAACAAAAGAATTAGAAGCTCAGAAATTTTTCCATTGGACACGAAAAGTAATTCCCTTGTGTTCTTAGGGAAAGGTGCGCAAAGAATTTCTCTTGGCGCCCAGTTGAAATTTTTCTACCCCCAGTAATTTCCACCGTCCACCAAAATTGGAAGCTCGTAAAAAATTAGGTCTCTCTCTATGGCCGCAGCCCTGTAGCTTGAGATGGAATCCCTAGCATCGGCAATTGGAGTCTCGATCCCGGTGCTCCGATTCCTTATATGCTTCGTCACCATGATCCCGGAGACATTGTGGCGGCTCGTGCCAGAAGCCCTAGTGAAGCACCTTTACGCGGCGCTCTCCGGTGCCGTCCTCTCTTACTTCTCCTTCGGACTCTCCTCTAACTTCCACTTCTTGATCCCCATGGCGCTCGGTTATTCCTCCATGTTCCTCTTCCGAAAGCACTGTGGGTTCTTCACCTTCTTCGTAGGATTTGGCTATCTCATGGAATGGTAACCTACCAATCTCCAGCTTTGCTTGGTTTGATTTGTTAGATATTTTGAATGCTTGACAATTAGGATCATATGTTAGAGATTTAGGGATAATAGAGGTAGGTATGAGAATTAGTTTGGAGAAAATTAATTGTAATTAGTTTGGGGATCGTTTGATAGCTATTGCAATTTTTATCTCACATGATTGCAATTTTTTTCTCTTCAATGATTATTGCTTCAACTAGCTCATGTTTAGTGTAATCTAGTCCATTTTTGCATCCTACCTCCTGTTCGACACTTACTTCTTTTAACGATGCATGCCAACTGATCGATGAAATTCCCAAGAGAACAAGACTATTAGCAAGAACAGCCGATTGATGAAATACATTTGTTTCTGGGTTTGCTCTTGCTTTGTTAATGTAACAAACTGCTCTGGCACGGCCACATATTTTTGTAATGATATCAACTACAAGTTTATAGCTCTTTTTTTGTTGCATTGTTTGATGATCTGGATATCTGCTGAAAAGGGTTGGAGATCCCAAGACTTGAAAAACATACCACGGTGCATAGATTTTCTAATGGCTACTGCAGAGTTTTTCGGCTTGGACCATGATGATTAAAAGCTCTCACAAAATCTTTACATCAAATCTGAATCATATAGTAGTTCTGAGGTCACTTTTATGCCACTTTAGTAAGGCTATCTGAAACTAGTCAGTATAAACATGATTTTTCTAACATTGTACATATTTTCTTTGTTGGAGGTATGTAAAGGAGGAAGTGAAGCAAAGCACACACCATCCCAGCATAGTCATTGCAAGTCACATAGATGAAACATTAATCACATGGCTAGGTATATAGTCTAATGTCTTCCATGATACTTGGTACCGTCAAATGTATCATGTCTTCCATGATATTTATTTTTGTTAAACTATGTTTTTTGATAGGATCCATAGACATGTAGTTTTTTGGGTATGGATGCAATCAACGAGCTTGATTCATCAAATGGCTCCATGTCTGTTAGTGCTACATTTGCTATAGTGTAGAATGTGTTAGCAGAGATTTTCTTTTTTATAAAGTCAATGAGCGGAGTCTTCATGCCTCACAAGAAAAGCCTTCTATATGTAATTTTCATTTTCTAAATTTGTTGCGATTTTTGTTCATAAAAAATCCTAAACCTATGACTTCCTATAGCTTTCATAAATGAAGATATATGGGTTTTATGTACTTGTACATCTGTTCTATGTCAAAAGTGAACCAGACAACCGTGATATATTATGTGATCTAGAATATTATCTTTCATGATATTTACTAACGATACAACAACTTTGGAATCACTTCATGTGGTTAAAGAGATGGCTGCTTTTATACGTCATTGACCTTTTTAAGCTGAAATAATCTTTGTTATGTTCTGGAAGGTTTTATCACCGTTTATACTTTCTTGTGCCATGTGTTCTACTTATTTGGTGATTATGGATACAGAGTATGGCATGATACAGCTATCCCATTTAGAGATGTCCTTGTGGAGTTTGAGTAATGGATGCGCAATCATCACTTATGGAAGAAAGAACATGGAGGATCCCTCCATCGAACTGCTTTTGTAACTTGGTGAGCTAAAATATTCTTAGTAAAAGCAGACATGACATTCACTTTGGTCTTTCTACCTTATCTCATTGTAAGTTCATTTGGGTTTTATTTTTTCTATATTCTTTTTTCTTACTATCTAAATATATTTCAGATTAAATCGACAATTTCATTTTTCTCTTGCCTATTTATAAATGATATGCTGGACAAATATGTTCTAGTGTATTAATCACCCTGCAATATGACCAAAAGTAGAAAAAGATCATTTTGGTTGGTTCTATGTGCAAAACTTATCCATTGCATCTAATACATATGCTAATGGTCAAAATTGTTGATGCTCTCATTGCTGCTAATAGGCACACACATTCACAGTTTATCTGTCACAATAATGAGTGCAAGACGCAAGATATTATTCTCCCTGATTTTGCTAAAGTGCAAGACGCAAAATATTATAATGCCACAATATTCTCATTGCTGATGAAAATATGTGCATGACTCAAGATATTATTCGGTTCCAATTTTTAGTTAGAGCTTAATCTTTTATGATTTGATACAAAAGTTTTTTATTTTGGTTGGGCGTTTACAAACATTAAATTTCTTGAGCACTGCAGCTGTTTCACATTGCATTCAATCATTTAATCACAGATGTTTTAATCTTCATTTTGTTGTTTTTATCCTTGGATTATCTTTAGAAGGGCAGCTACTAAAAAAATGTTTCGAATCAGTTATCAATTATAGAAATGGTGATGTGCTTGTTTTCCTCTTAATTTTGTTATCATGAGACACATGAAGAAAATCTGTTATGGAAGCTCGCCTTTGTTAAATAAGCACAAAAAATTTACTTATTATCCAGGTCAAAAATACAATGTCCAAATTGTTTGTTGGTTTATACTTTGGATGCAACACATCTAATTAAATGCTAGTTTAGCTAAGGATTGCTTGTAATTACATGACCATCTCCATGATGGACCTCTCTTAAGTTTGTCTGATGTATATTCACATACATCGATATGTGAAGTCCACAATTTCCAGGCCCACAATACTGACCCACTTGGGATTAGAATTAGTTGTTGTACTTTACTGCAGTAACAAGACGATGAATTTTTGACCAAGATTTGGTTGTCGTGCATTACTCATGAGTTAGTTGATGCCTACTATCAAGTCCAGTATGCAGATTTTTTGATGCTTGCTGCGACACATACTTTAGGGAGTTATCCTCGTATGGGTACATATTGGGTAAATCAAGATCCTAATATTTGTTTGGTTAGCCCATAAAATAAAGAGTTCAATTTGCATTGTAATATTAAAGAGTTATAGGTCTTCTTCAGTCTGCTGAGAGCTGATTACTTATATTGCAAAACACATGTTTTCAGGTTTACTGTTCCAAGAACATTATTTGTATTCTTTTGCCTTTCTAAGATGATTCATATGTTTTTTCTACGGAGAAATTTGCTTATATGGAGTAGCTGTTTGCACGCACAGCTGGAGGTCGAGAGGGCTATGGGACCGAGTCTTTGTCTTGGGTAGTTTGTCACGATTAGTGTTCCGTTCTTCAAACTAAGTTTCTATATATTTATTCAAGCTGGAATAGTTGATCATGGTTTTGAGATTAACGTTTCAAGGATTGCAGTATTATTTGCATGACATTCATTCCTAGTTACTGAAGGTTTACAATGGCGGTTTGGAATGTTCCAAACTTGATTTATATAGTTTTCATGATGAGTATTTGGTATTATTGGTTAACCACCCTGTGTCATAATTTGATTATTCTGCTGATCAACTGCCTGCTAAATTTTTTTACTTTACAGGTAATTTCCAGTTCCCACTTTTTTGCAAAAAGAAAGCTCTAATCACACTCTGGAATTACATATTACTTAGCTTCACTTGTGGCTATCCAGACTTATATTTAACTAAAGCTCCCAGGTAAACGGTCTTGCAATTCTCATGTGCCCCCCTAATTACATACTATATTCAAGTGTCTAGCAGAAGTAATAAACATTTTTGCATTTAATTTCCCCCTCATTTGCAAAGCTATTTGTGTTTACATGATATGCTGGTTGGAGGTAGTGGCTTTACAGATTGAATTATATTAAACTTTTGATATTAGTTAATCAAACTCCTTTTGGACAAGTGAACTATAGAAAACATTTTGAGAATGTATAGGGGAACGAGTTCCATGCATTATGAATAGTGTTTTTCATAATAAAAGAATTGAATGAAACTTTTGTTTCTTATTGATGTACACTAGTGTTCTCTTGGGCCATAAATAACCACTTTAGGGATTTCCTAATAAAATGCTTGAATGAAACTTATGTTTCTGCAGATGTACACTAGTGTACTCTTGGGGCATAAATTTTCACTTTACTGAAATAATCACTTTTGTTTCTGTAGCATAGATTAAATCTAAAAGCAATTAAAAAGATAATCTACATGTTATTTACTTATTAGTATTGAGAGATACTGCAATGTTCATGTAATCTAGAAGTTATTATATGCTACTGATCTTTGATAGAGAGATGTTGAGTCTGATCAGTGTGACATTTTTTGCAGCTTCTAGAGAGGCTGCCTGTTGAATTCTGAGACTTAGGCTGTTGTCGGTTTTTTTGAGAAATTTTTTGGAGTTGAACAAATTTTTGCCTGGAATGATATCAGACATTAAAAAATAGTCTGGATGCATAACAACAAGCATTCCATCAAAAAGCAGCAGTAGCATGAACAAATGCCGCAGCAGCATCAGACTCAGTTACATCAGCATGAACAAATGCCGCAGCAGCAGTAGCAACCAATGGGCCTGTGAGAGATTCTAAACCTATATGTGTAGTTATATTTGGCTTGAGTTCCTTGCGATCTTCATATTGTTTATGATTCTAGCTAGCTAGCTAGCTAGTAATCTAGTTATAAAGCGGCATTGTCCATTAGACTTAGCATTATCCTTTCAACCCTTGAGAATTGATAATTAAGCAGACATTTTTCATTAGCAGGAAAAATTTTATGGCAGCTCAATTTGGTGAGCTTCTTTGCTAAATTCTGCCACTCCAAACTCCACTTGAATAATGATATTAGGTGTTAATGCATCATTTCAGCATTGTCCATTGTGTTAACATCATAATTTAGAGATGTTTAGTGACAAATTAATGAATATAACAATGTGAGAGAGGGAGGCATAGCAGAGGGTCAAAGTATGGGGGCAAGATATCTACAATATAGGGGTGGAGGGAATAAATATTTCGAGTGAGGACAAAATAAAAGGTTGGTGCTACATATTCATTTCATTTGCCCTAATTCAGTCACATCTTCTCATTAATAGAATACTCACAGTGAGATTTTTTTTCTTCTTCATTCTTAATACCAGTTAATGTGTTCGATGTCCAATTCTGAAGCTACTGCAATTATTTCACTGTTTTTTAATGTCTGATATCATTCCATGCTAAATACTGCTTAATATTGCTGAAGGTGTTGGTGTTTAAAAGTTGTTATCTCTAAGTTGTTTCTTTTCCATCGTTTTGTCATATACAGACCAAAGAAAGAAATGGGCTTAAAGTTCAGATATGTGGTGTTTCTTCATATTGGTGTCAGTTTTTTGGATTCATGTTCACAGAAGTTGGAGCTTATAACACACAAGACTGCGACACGATACTCCAAACTCGAACATGTGATAAAAAAGGCTTGTGATATCTCATCCACGCTAGTTTCATTCAATTTGATCCATTTAAGCAGTTCTGTTACATATCCAACTTGAAACAAATGAAGGATAGACTCATTCTGGGAAAGAGACAACAGAGAACCACCCTTGCAAGCATCTTTGCTTCACGTCTCTTCTCATAGTTACTCCATCCCTTTTTTGCAGACACAAATTGTCTATAAGGAAGTTAATACAATTGTTATGAGTAGTCTTTGTTGTTTTATGAGTAATAAGTTGATTGATCTGAAATAATAAGAATCTCTAATTTTTATACATTGTATATTTGGTTTTCCTCTTGCCAGGCAAAATCCTAGTCGAAGGGCAAAATGATACACAATTTACTTTGACCATTAGAACGAAAAGAGTCGATCTGTTGGATGATTTAAAGAAATATGAAGAGAGTCGATCTGTTGGATGATTTAAAGAAATATGAAGGAGGCAATAACATCACTTTTGTATTTCGTATGAAAAAAGGATCATGTAAGCACTTATTGTATTTTATATGGACGATGAATAAACTTATTGTATTTTATCAGGATGATGTAAGTTAGAACTTGTTATAATTTGTATTGATGTTATATCTCAGAAGAATTTATTTTAGCATATTATTTTTGAATTCTAAATATGTGTAAATTTAAAAAGATAACATGTTATAAATATAATATAAAAATACAGAATTGGATTTTTAAATTTATCACATTTTTTGATGTTTTAAAAAAATGTTGGCAAAAGTTTTCAATATTAGCGACGTTTTTGGAAAGGCTACTAAATGTGTCAGAAGCATTTTCCAACGTTTAACAAAGCGCCGCTAAATGTATCAAAAATGTCGTTAAATGTTACATGAGCATTTTCAACGTTTTATGAAAACGTTGCTAAATGTATCATAGGCATATCTCAACGTTTCAAGGAGACGCTGGAAAATGTACCATAGACATTTTTCGACGTTTCAAAAAAGCGCCGGTAAATGTACTAAAGATATTTACCGACATTTCAAAAAAAACACTAATAGATGTCTTTGGCATTTCCCAGCATTTAAGGAAACGCTGGTATATGTCAGCAGGTTTTTCCAACGTTTCACCAAAACGCCGGCAAAATGTCTTGAACATTTTCCAACGTTTCAATAAAACGCCGGGAAATGTCTTGGGCATTTCCCAACGTTTCACGAAAACACCGGCAAAAGCGGGCATTTTGCGGCGTTTCACCAAAACGCCGAGAAAACATTTAGCAACACTCCCTTTTCCCAATGTCTTTGCGGCGTTTCATAAAACACTGGAAAACATTTGCCAGCGCTTCAAAAATGCCGGGAAATGTTTAAAAAAACGTTGGCAAAGGTCCCTTTTCAAAAATGCCGGGAAATGTTAAAAAAAACCCTTGACACTGAACGACCATATTATCGTTGACTGAAAGTCAAAGTGGCCAACCCCTTGCAACCAAATGACACACGGTCGTTGTCAGCTATTAGCCGAGGGGCCAACCTATCGCCACTGAACGACCCTATCGTCGTCGGTCGTAAGTCGAAGGGGCCATCCCCTCGCAACCGGTAAGTCGAAGGGGCCACCCCCTCGCAACTAAACAACCCACTATCGTCGTCAGCCGTAAGTCGAGAGGTCACACCCACGCCACTGAACGACTATCATCATCGGCCGTAAGTCAAAGGGGACACCCCCTCGTAACTGAACGACCCACTATCATCGTCGACCGTAAGTCAAAGGGTCCACCCCTCGCAACTGAACAGCCCACTATCGTCGTCAGTCGTAAGCCGAGGGGTCATATCCATGCCACTGAACGACTATCGTCGTTAGCTGTAAGTCGAAGGGGTCACCCCTGCGTAATGGAATGACACACTAACGTTGTCAATCGAAAGCCGAGGGGGTAACCTCTTGCTACTGAACGATCCTATTGTTGTCAGCCGTAGGTTGAAGTGGCCACCTTCTTGCAATCGAACGACACACGGTCGTCATCAGCCATTAGCCGAGGGGCCAACCTCTCGCCACTAAACGACCCTAATATCGTCGGCTATAAGTCGAAGGGGCCACCTCCTTGCAACCGAACCTCACTATCGTCGTCGTCCATAAGTCTAATGGGCCACCCCCTCGCAACCGAACGACCCACTATCCTCGTCAGCCGTAAGTCGAGTGGTCACATGCTTGGCACTAAATGACTATCGTTGTCGGTCGTAAGTCGAAGTGCCCACCCCTCGTAACCAAACGACCCACTACTGTCGTCAGCTTTAAGTCGAGGGGTCACACCATCGCCACTAAACGACTACCGTCACCGATCATAAGTCGAAGGGGCCACACCTTGCAAACGAATGACATACTATCATCGTCTACCGTAAGCTGAGAGGGTTACCCTCTCGCCAATGAACGACCCTATTGTCGTTGACCGTAAGTCGAAGGGGCCACCCCTCATAACCGAACGACACACTGTCGTTATCAGCCGTAAGCTGAGAGGTCAACCTCTGGCCACTGAACGACCTTATCATCGTCATCCGTAAGTCAAAGAGGACACCCCTCAAAACTGAATTACCCACTATCGTCGTCAGCCGTAAGTCCAAGGGGCCACCCCTTGCAACAGAACGACCTACTATCATTGTCAGCTATAAGTCGAAGAGGCCACCCCCTTGCTACCAAATGACACATTATCGTCGTCAGCCGTAAGTCAAGGAGTCACACCCATGCCACTGAATGACTATCATCGTCGACAGTTTGTCGAAGGGACCCCCTCGTAACCGAACGACACAGTATTATCGTCAGCCGTAGTCGAGGGGTCAAACCCTCGCCACTAAATGATTATTGTCGTCAGTCGTAAGTCGAATGGACCACCCATTTGCAACCAAACGACACATTGTTGTCGTCAGTTGTAAGCCAATGGGCCAATCTCTCGACACAGAAAGACCCTTGTCGCTAGCCGTAAGTCGAAGTGGCCACCCCTTCGCAACCGAACAACCCTATTGTTGTCATCCATTAGTCGAAGGGGTCACCCCCTTGTAATCGAACGACACATTATCTTTGTCTGTCGTAAGTCGTGGGGTTACACCCTCGCCACTGAACAACTATCATCATTGGCCGTAAGTTGAAGTGGCCACTCCCTTGCAACCGAACGTCACACAATCGTCGTCAACCGTAAGCCAAGGGGAAAACCACTCGCCACTGAACGTCCCTATCGTCGTCGGCCATAAGTCGAAGGGGCCACCCCTTGCAACCAAACGATCCACTTTTGTCGTTGAGCGTAATTCAAAGGGACCAAGTCTTTGCAACAAACGACTACGACCGTCGTCAGCCATAAGGCGAAGGGGACATCCCCTCGCGACTGAACGACCCACTTTCGTCGTCAGTCGTAAGTCGAGGGATCACACCTTCTCCACTGAATGACTATCGTTTTCCGTCGTAAGTCAAGGGGACCGTGTCCTTCTACATGACGACATCTCTTGTTATCTATTATGACCCAAGAAGTCATTCTCATACTACTAAATGACTAACGCCATTGATTGAGAGATGACTCTTTTCACTATTTGAAGAGCATGTGTTTTATTCTAGTGGTCCAAGAGGCATGGTTCAACAATTCAATCATCGCCCTCAGGAGCCAACACTTAACCTGTTGAAAGGGACCATTTGGCGACCCAATCGCTCGTTTTCTATTCAAAATTTTTTTTTCTTCACTCAAAGAGTTATACATCAATTTTGTCCTATTTATTTTACAAAATCTCCTTTTTACAAAAATTTACATCCCTAATACAAAGAAAAAGGGTTCAAAAAAATCTAGGGGAGAGAGGAATTCCTTAGGTTCCTCAACCAAAGCAACATGTCCGTGGTCCCCCTCGATCGAAGTGGTTTATGCCTGCTCCTCCGAAGCAGCTACATGTGTAACATCGTCTTACTCAATGAACACCTTATCAATTAGGATGACAGCTTGCACACCGTAGCTTGACCAACCTCGTCCAGAGGGCTATCAGGTTCGTCATCATCCATAATAAAGGGAACTTGGTCGATTTCATCTGCAAGATCAGAAAATCGAACCTTAATCTCCTGACAGCACCGTTCGTATCCTTGTATATAAAGCTCATCCAAATTGGGCAAATTGTCCCGATATTCTTGGACAGCCTTTTTCATCGTGTTGAGTTTTTGAGAACCAACAAGAGGTCGAGTTTGAAACTCAAGCCTTTTTGACTCCAACAACTTACTCTCTTTAAATTTCTCTCTCTCTCAAGGCAATTTCCTCTTGGACTCGTGTATCGAGGGCAACCACCTGTTTACAGTTTTCATTTAACTCTTTCTCAAGATGTTTCACCCAATCCTTAAGTGTATCATTGTGTTTCTTCCACAGCAACATTGATGCATTCATTTTGTCGAGACTTTCCTAGTCGAGTCCGACCACTTCGCCTCCTTGGCCAGAGTGGCTTCATAATTAGCCACCGCTAATGATCGGCGACGTATCTCGAGCATGGCCAAAATAGATTGGAAAGAAGTATAAGATTCAGCTCCAATGTTTGAATTCAGGCAAAGAATGAATATAATGTTTTACCTGAAGGCCTCTACGGATAGACATTGTGGCTAACCTCTCATGGTCGACTTTCTCCAGGACCACCCTGTCTCAAGGAAGAGCCATATTCTTGACAAGTCTAGAGGCACGCCCAAGGCTTAATAAGGCAAACTCGTCCAACCCCACTGGGTAAGCTGGCTAAAGAAGATCTTCATCGGCATACCTGACCGGGTTTTGAGGGGATCCATCCTCCAATAAGATCGACCTGAACTCAGGGGGAATGTCCTCGGCCAGAATATCTGGAGGAAGTAAACCTTCCTAAGGCCAGAAATCTTGGCATACAAGTGGTTCTTCAGCAGATGATGACTCAATTAGAGCTCCCTCCGATACCTGATCATAGCCCCCGCTCGCGATCCCGATCATGTTTGGAGGCTTGAGTTTGTTCAAAGCCACAGTCAGGATAATGGCGTCCTTCGACTCAAGCAAATCTGATTTGTCAGTGATAAGCCTTCGCCTCGACTTTTTCTTCTTGGCCTTGACCATCTTAACTCCAGCCAAGGGATGCTTCTCCTTCCTCTTCTGAGGTCGAGTCGGTTGGGGAGCCTCGTGGATCACCATCGGTAAAACTTCGGTATCCCCAACAACTCCACCATCCTGATGATCCAACTAAGGAGGAGGCAAATTTTCCTATGCTTCAGTAATTGAAGCTTCGAGTGCAACCCGTATTTCTGGATCATCTTGGTATTCCAATGTAACCATACCTATAAAGAAGAGGCAAAATTTAAGAAGTAGAAAGACAAGGAAGGGATGGGCAAGGAAACTGACCTTTCGTCCACACTGTCCTAAGCAATATAAGGTCAAACAAAAGCCATTTCGTCGGCTTCTTTTCCTCTGGGAACTTCATCAAAAAGTCTGCATCCTCTTTCTCCTTCGCAGAGAGGGGTATCTCTTCATTCATTTTGAGTTCATGATTATGCCACTAAGTGACAAAACTCGACTCCCCCAGAAATACCACAAACACAAATTGGTCTTTCAATCCGAGGTTGGATTTAGGAAGATCACTAAAAATTTTCTGCCATGGCGAGCGATTATCAAATACCAACGTTGTCTTGATAGGCGGCACTGTAAAAAAGAAATTGAACAATCGCATAGATGGTTCAATTCCATTCAACACACATAGTGCGATGAAACTGACCAAGACACCAACGACATTCGACATCAGCTGACAAAGGAAAAGACCCAATGTCTTCAACAAGCAGAGCATGAAGGGGTGCATAGGAAATCGAAGCCCGCTGATGGAAAGCTCTGAAATAAACTCCAACCTCTCGATCGCCAGGGAGATGAACCCTCTTCCAATTTTAAGGTAATCGAATCTGATAGTCGCATCAGACATATTCATTTTGATGGCCAAGAATTTGATCTGTCCCTACTCGAGAGACTTGATTGGAAATCAGACTAGGCACGATGGCCTCCCCTTATCCTTTTGAGGGATGGAGGCTGAGGCCTTATCGAAGGCGCAATCAGAGGAAGAAGCCATTATCAAAGGAGAAACATTTGAGTTAGGAATGCCAAAGACGATAGTTTTGATCTCCCTCCAAAACTACATTACTAAGGCAAGACGATCTAATCATATTGGGACACGTATGGTGATCCAAGTGCCAATCAGAAGGGTGGGCGTTTTGGCGCTTAAACTCGAGTACTTTTGCTTCGACTATCGACGTCATGTCACTTGACACCAGTAGACGAACAGTCTGAGCTAGAGTGATAGGGGCCACTGTTAAACCCTTGGGTAGGCACTCAAGAGGCTCACTTGACTGACACCAAAGCATACGAGGCCCACAAATGAAGCAGGAAACTGACCCAGTCAAAGCCCACATGTCATTTGCCAGTTGAACCTCCATCGCTCAAATGTACGATTGATAATGGGCTCACATGCCATAATTGGTGAACGTTATCCTCCCAATGTCACTGAAGAGACCACCCAAGTCTATAAATTCAGAAAGGAAGAATAGAAGAGGGGAGATACGAGAAAACCTAACACATTTTATTATTCTTCTTCTACATACTTTATATTTCTTCCTCCATACAGCTTGAGGAGACTGACTCAAGACGAACCTTCGTGGGTCAATCTTGACAGCCCCAATCCTTTCCTTAAGTTCCTCTCTCACTTAAACATTGGAGGGGGTTTGGATTGGGACCTAGATACGACCCCCTAACATTTTTGTATGGTGCAGGAAGCTCATGATTCGACCCAATAGGAGGGTGACTCTACTGTTATTTTCAACTATTAATCAGGGTTCGAGTTAGCCCGAGTGTCGAACGATCGTCGCATTCAACGAAAGGGTCGATCGTACATCCACGTTGTGCTCGCGTACCACCTATCATCGACCCTAGTTCTTCAATCCAAGGGCCCCTCTCCATTAACTGACGAGGCTCCACTTCGATAGAGGAGTCTGCATCAGCCCAAATTCGGTTAACGCTAATTTTGGCTTTAACACTTATTTTTCAGTTGAAGTGGCAATCTCCCGGTTCCAACGGACATTTTAGCAGATTTTTCTGAGCTCCGGACTATTTTCTACATTTTCTGTAAGATATGTATATTAAATGATATCTTTATATTAAATGATATGATTTTTGGCCTAATTTCGTCTTCTCTTATTTTTCAGATTAATATATCGATCTTTAGTTCAAACAGACATTTTTGTGGATTTTCCTAAGCTCCGGGCTATTTTTCTCATTTTCTAAAAGATATGGATCGTTTTATTAAATGATATGATTTCTTTGCCTAATTTTACCTTCTATTATTTTCCAGTTGAATATGGCAAACTCCCTGTTCCAACAGACATTTTGTGGATTTTTCTGAGATCGTGGCTATTTTCTACATTTTCTGGAAGATATGTTTCTTTTTATTAAATGATATAATTTTTAGGCCTAATGTTGTCTTCTCTTATTTTTCAGTTTAAGATGGCGATCTCCCGGTTTCAACGGACATTTTTTTGGATTTTTTCGAGCTCGGGGCTATTTTCTACATTTTATGCAAGAAATGGATCTTTTTATTAAATGATATGATTTTTATATCCTAAGTTTGTCGACTCTTATTTTTTCAGTTGATGATAGCAAACTCCTGGTTCCAACATACATTTTTTTGGATTTTTCTGAGCTCGGGGCTATTTTCTATATTTTATTGAAGATATGGACTTTTATTAAATGGTATGATTTTTGTAGCCTAATTTTGTCTTTTCTTATTTTTTTCGTTCAATATGGCGATCTTCCGGGTCCAACAGATATTTTTGTAGATTTTTTGAGCTCTGGGGCTATTTTCTACATTTTATTGAAGAGATGGATCTTTTTATTAAACGATATGTTTTTGGCCTAATTTTGTCTTTTCTTATTTTTTTTTGTTGACGATTGCGGTCTCACGGTTCCAACAGAAATTTTTTCAGAATTTTCTGAGCTTCGGGCTATTTTTCTACATCTTATGTATGACATTGATCTTTTTATTAAATGACCTGATTTTTTGGCCTAATTTTGTTTTCACGTATTTTTTCGTTGAAGATGGTGATCTTCAGGTTCCAATGGATATTTTTGCAGATTTTTCTGAGGGCCAAACTATTTTTTGCATTCTATATATGATATGAACTTTACATTAAATGTAACAATTTTTATATCTTAATTTTGTCTTGTCTTATTTTTTAAGTTGAAGATGACGATCTCCCGGTTCCAACGTGCATTTTTGCGAATATTTTGAGATCGGAACTATTTGCTACAGTTTATTGAAGATATGGATATTTTTTGAATTATATGATTTTTATAGCTTAATTTTGTCTTCTCTTATTTTTAGATTGAAGATGGCGATCTCACGGTTCCAACGGGCAATTTTGCAAATTTTTCTGCGCTCGGTGCTATTTTCTACAATTTGTTGAAGATATGGATATTTTTTAAATTATATGATTTATATAGACCAAATTTGTCTTCTCTTATTTTTAAGTTGAAGATGGTGATCTCATGGTTCCAACAGACATTTTTGTGGATTTTTCTGACCTCGGTGCTACTTTCTAAATTTACTGGAAAATATGAATCTTTTTAATAAATAATATGATTTTTGTTCTAATTTTGCATTCTCTTATTTTTCAGTTGAAGATGGCAATCTTCCGGTTCCAACGAATATTTTTACGGATTTTTCTGTGCTCCGAGCAATTTTCTACATTTTCTATATAATATGAACCTTTATATTAAATGTTATGATTTTTATAAGCTAATTTTGTCCTTTCTTATTTTTCAGTTGAAGCTGGCAATCTCTCAGTTCCAACAGACATTTATCCGAATTTTCCGAGCGCGGTTATATTTTCTACAGGTTATAAAATATATGAATCTTTTTATTACATGATATGATCCTAATTTTGTCTTATCTTTTTTCAGTTGAAGATGACGATCTACCGGTTCCAACGGACATTTGTGCAGATATTCTGAGCTCCAGGCTATTTTATATATATTCTGTAAGATATGGATCTTTATTTTAAATGATATGATTTTTGTATCCTAATTTGGTCTTCGCTTATTTTTCAGTTGAATCTCCCATTTCCAACGGACATTTTTGCCGATTTTTCTGGGCTCGGTGCTATTTTCTATATTTTCTAAAAGATATGTATCTTTTTATTAAATGATATGATTTTTTGGCCTAATTTTGTCTTCTCTTCTTTTTCCGTAGAAGATGGCATCTCTCGATTCCAACAGACATTTTTACATATGTTTCTGAGCTCGGGGCTATTTTCTATAGTTTCTGAAAGATAAGGATCTTTATATTAAATGATATGATATTTATAGTCTAATTTTGTCATCTCTTATTTTTCAATTGAAGGTGGCGATCTCATGGTTCTAATGGGCATTTTTGCGGGTTTTTCTGAGCTTGGGCCTATTTTCTATATTTTATGAAAGATATGTATATTTTTATTAAATTATATGATTTTTGAAGCCTAATTTTGTCTTATCTTATTTTTCAGTTGAAAATACCTATCTCCCGGTTCCAACAGACATTTTTCCATATTTTACTGAGCTCGATGCTATTTTTCTACATTTTGTGGAAGATATGGATCTTTTTATTAAATTATATGATTTTTGGCCTAATTCAGTTTTCTCTCATTTTTCAGTTAAAGATGGCGATCTTCCAGTTCCAACGGACTTTTTATTAAATGATATGATTTTTTGGCATATTTGTGTCTTCTCTTTTTCAGTTGAAGGTGGCGATCTCCTGGTTCCAATGGATATTTTTACAAATTTAAGAGTTCGGAGCTATTTTTTACATCTTTTGAAAAATATGGATCTTTTTATTAACTGATGTTATTTTTGGCCTAATTTGTCTTTTCTTATTTTTTTTCGTTGAAGATTGCATTCTCCCGGTTATAATGGACATTTCTGCGGATTTTTCTGAGCTCCAGGCTATTTTTCACATTTTCTAAAAGATATGGATCTTTTTATTAATTGATATGATTTTCTGAAAGATATGGATTTTCTTCCGTTGAAGATAACGATCTACCGGTTCCAATAGACATTTCTGCGAATTTTTATGAGCTACATGCTATTTTTCACATTTTTTGGAAGATATGCATCGTTTTATTAAAAGATTTTATTTTTTGTTCTAATTTTGTCTTCTCTTTTTTAGTTTAATATGGCAATCTTTCGGTTCCAACGAACATTTTTGTGGATTTTTTGAGCTCGTGGCTTTTTCTACAATTTATTGAAGATATGAATCTTATTATTAAATGATATGATTTTTAAGCCTAAGTTTGTCTTCTCTCATTTTTCAGTTGAAAATGATGATCTCCCGGTTCCAACGGATATTTTTACAGATTTTCTGACCTCGGGGATAATTTCTAAATTTTTTGGAAGATATGGATCTTTTTATTAAATGATATGATTTCTATAGCGTAATTTTGTCTT
>CM061134.1:100123796-100155092 GCA_030789695.1 Scilla litardierei | reverse complement strand
GTTTTCATTGGTCAGGAAGACAATGGAGGACTGATTGAATTTGAGTCGAGGGATGTTACTTTCTTGGAAAATGAGTTTCCAAGACAGGGCGAGATAAGTCAGGACTTATCTCTATTTGAGATTTATGATCAAGAAGGATTACCTCATTCGAGTGGGAGAATTCTTGGTGAAGACGAAAATACATTTCAACCTTCACCAATGGATGATACGAATGATGCGAATCATATTCCATATTGGAATGATGCGAATCCTATTCCATATTGGAATAATGATCCAAGTGGGAGCAATTCTAACCACATTCCAAGTGGGAGTAATATTAGAATTGATCCAAATTCGAGTCAACAAGGACTTGAAGAATCTCAAATACGACGTAGTAGTCGTACAAGGTTAGCTCCTCTAAGATTTGAGGATGAATTCCCACAAACCTTTGTGACTTTACTACAAGAAAATGACGAGCCTGCTACTTTTAAACAGGCCGTATCATGCCCTGCAAAAGACAAATGGATGGAAGCAATGAAGGAGGAATTAGAATCCATGAAAATTAACCGAGTCTGGGATTTGGTTGAATTACCCAGAGGACGTAGAGCTATTGGGAACAAATGGGTTCTTAAGATCAAGCATAAGGCTGATGGTTCTATAGACAAATATAAAGCTCGCCTTGTCGCTAAAGGTTTTACGCAACAGGAAGGGATAGACTACGAAGAGACCTTCTCACATGTTGTTCGTTTTACCTCGATTCGCTTGATTCTGGCTTTGGTAGCTTGCTTAGACCTCGAATGACATCAAATGGATGTAAATGTAGTGCCCTGTGGTAGCTACTGCACACGTACTAGAGGGGGGGTGAATAGTACTTAAAATAATCAAGATAGTTATTCCTATTTATTGTGCAAGAAACAAACGACAATGCGGAATTAAACAATTATCAACAAGAATTAAAACATACGCAAACAAACAATATTACTGGGTTCGGATCCACCCAAGTCTCCCCGACTTGTTCCTGGTGATCCTACGTCCCAACCACCCGGATCCCCTCCGGATACTTGAGTTAGCAACCCTAACTCAAGATTTCCACTATGAAGTACTTGTGAAAAACCTTCACAAGTCAAATCATACAAAAGACATGTGATTCCCACAAACCGGGATCACAACCTCTCTCACAACCGAGAGACACAATTCAAATACGATTGAAATGAAATAAACTCTTACCTTACAAAATCCTCTGCCTTGAGTATACTTACCAAATTAGGGCAATGATGGATTTTGAGGAAGAGGATGTCACCAAACCCTAACTTCAAGAAGATGACCAGCAATGGAAGCCTAGGGTGGAGTATGGTGACTAGGATCAAGCTTCTAGCTTGAAAGGCTCTCAATGGAGAGAATCTCTCTTGAGGATTTAGGGCTCAAGAACTTGAGGGAGAGATTCTTGTGAGAAGAGAGAGCTTGGAAATAGAGTTGATAGCTCTTCTCTTTTGATCTGAAAATATCTCCAATATGTTGCTTAACCCCTTCAAGAAATGAATCAGGATTCTATTTATAGGGGCAAGGAAAAACGAGTTCAAAAAGATCCTAACGGCTCTTTTCTGAACCAGACTAGTCGGTCAAAGAAGGATCACTGACCGACTAGTTCATCAACTAGTCGGTCGGTGATACAACGTAGACCGACTAACGGTTGAACAGCCAAAAGGTGAAGTTCCAGGCAAAGACAACTAGTCGGTCTAAGAAGACTTGCCGACCGACTAGTTTCTCAACTAGTCGGTCGGTGAATGTTCTTGGACCGACTAACGTGGAAAAGGAATAGGTTGACTTCAAGATGACTTAGTCGGTTTAAGAACAAATGCTGACCAACTAGTTTCTCAACTAGTCGGTCGGTAAACATTCTTTGACCGACTAACTCGAAACAGTAGCTCAGGCTGAATAAGACTCAACACAACTAGTCGGTCTAAGAAGGATTACTGACCGACTAAATCGTCATCTAGTCGGTCGGTGACTCTTCTTTGACCGACTAACTGTAGACATAGAAAGAGCTGAAATAGAGAAGGCAAACTAGTCGGTTCAAGTAGAGTTACCGACCGACTAGATCGTCATCTAGTCGGTTGGTGACCCTTCATGAACTAACTAACATGCACTCGAAGCCGAGGGAAAGAGCGATAGGCTTTGGGAAAGTTTCTAATGGCTTCTATGATAATCCTAGCTCTAAGATATGAGCGAAATGAAGGTTATAAGGTAAGTCCTACTCAAGGCTTAACATTCTAATCTATGAAGCTAGAAGACTATAAAATAAACCTTACGAGCCATCTTCAAAGCATCAATCTTCATTCCTCTTGACTTCAATATTGCTCCTTGAGCTTCAACGAAGCTCCAGGCACACGATCACTCATATTGAGAAGTCTTGAGACGTCGCTTTTGTTGTACGTGGTATTTTGGCGACGATCTCCATAACTGCGCTCAAAAATAAGTTAGTATACATTATTTATGTTTGCTCATCATCCAAAACCAAATCCGGGGAATCATATCACAACATTCTCCCCCTTTTTGGTGATGACAAACCAACATAAATAATAATCAATAATAATGATTCAATTGAAATTTACTTACTCTCCCTGCATTGATGACACGTTAGTTCCATATATAATAATATTCATATGCATCAAGCAGCGAGGGAAGATATGAAATATGAACCACATATTGACATATAGGATCCTAATCCATTTTATATCTTTACTCCCCCTGAATCTAACACATCAAATTAGATTCATGGAAAATTCCTTTGAATTATTAATTAGCACATTGTCATTATTATATCTCTCCCCCTTTGGCATTAGCAAAAAGAGTGGGAGGAGACAAAACCAATGGCTAAAAAATAACGCATGGGAGTCAAAGAATACGACCAAGGTCCAAAATAACACCAATGCAAAATATCAAATGCAAAATACCGAATAAAAGCAAAGCGTGTCAAGGAGACCAAAGTCGAAAATCGGAAACCGAAATCATCAAACCATAGGCGAAATACGAAATACGAAATCACCAATCATAGGCGAAAATCGAAAAACCGAAATCATAAAATCATCGGTGAAAATCGAAATACGAAATCATCAAGCCATAGGCGAAAAACGAAATCCGAAATCATCAAAACTCAAATCGATTTCACTTATTGAGTTTTGGAACATACTCTCCAAAATCAATAGAATGCATGGAAAACAATTCTATGTTTCCATAGAAAAAATTCTATTAAATCCATAAAATCGTCGAACGACGAAATCAACATCAGAGACAAAAATAATCCGATGTGCATACTAAATGAAGCAAAATGATACCAATCGTAATATATTCTACCAATGGATACCAATGAGAATCAAAAGTATGAATATACTTACAACATTACGCTCCCCCTACTTTGGTGCATCACTTAAGCACCATCAACTCCATTTGAATGAAAATCCTTGCAAATCAAGGAGTTGGTAGGGTAGGTATCCCATGGTGAATTTAACCTAGAGAATATCAATTTGGTATCCAAAAATCTTTTTGGATCCTATGGGTTAGGCAATAAATTTAGCTAACTAACTTCAAATTAAATGTAACCCATACAAACCACAATTGCTTTGGTACCCATAAAATGAAATTAAACTTATGGTACCAAGCAATGAAGGGTCAAAGGGAACTAACCCTTCGGAAACCAAGTCAAAGAGGAACTTGATTTCCCAACATAATCATCATTCAAAATAACATCATTTATAAATGATTTCACATACAAATTCTTAGCATGCATGCTTGTGTTCTTCGGACCCCAAATAGTGTATGTCTTGGGAGTCCTAATCCTATTGGGAGCATGCATACGTTGTTGATTTCTATGTGATGCATGTCGTGGGTAAGCATATGGCATGCGATGCAATGGTGCATGACGATAATTATTCATATGAGAATGAGGATGAACATATGGATGTGGAGGAACACGTGCATGAGTGTGTCTCACAAGGTGTGCACGTGCTCGTGGATGCGGAGCATAGAAATCGGCATATGTGCTAACATGTGGGGTAGGATTTATGTTCCTACGTGGCATGGTATACATGAAAGCATGACCCTTCTTTGGAGGTCCACCCAAAGTGGGTTTCTTTCCAAAAGAGGGCGTGTTCCTAGCAGAAGCACCATTGGTAGAAGATCTACCCATGACGTGTTTACTTCCACTAGTAGAAGCATCGGAAGATGGCCTAACAAAGGTGGCGGACGATTTGGATGACTCTCCCATCTTATACCCCAAACCAATGTGATGATTAGCCGGAAGTAAGTCATTTAGGATATCATCCAACTTGCCCTTACCTTTGTTGAATTCATGAATTCGGCCTAATGTGCTCTCATGCTTCTCGGTGAGAGAATGCAAAGAAGCATCCAAAGTGGACACTTGCGATGCGAGTGCACAAACACGTGACTTGAGATTTTTATTCTCAATACTCAAAGTTGAGATTTGAGACGTCAAATCCGCTATCACATGTTCATCCGAATCCTCGATATGAACATGCTCAAGTTGAGACTTGAGATTTTCAATCTCATTTCTCAACCCATCAACAACGGTGTCGTTGTTGACGATGAAAGGCTTAGGCGAGTTTTTAAGACTATCTAATTCATTTTTAGCCTTCATAAACTTATTAGCCATATTAGAAAATTTATTCCAAAGTTGTTCATTGGCTATTCTAAGTTCATCATTGGTTACCTCTTTGCCTTCATCCTCGCTTCCATCTTCGCTTCCATCGGAGGAAGTCTCTTCATCACAATCCTCTTTTCCCATAAAGCACGTGTGTGCAATCTCCACTCCTTCATCGTCCGATTCTCCACTTGAGGAGTCGGAGTCGGTGAAAGTGCCGACAAGCCCTTTCTTGTGCTTTCTTGACTTGTCGTGCTTGGATCCCTTCCATTTTCCCTTGTGTTTGTAGAGAGGACAATCCGGCTTGATATGTCCTGGCTTGTTGCATTTGTAACACACGGGAGTAGAAACATTAGTCGAAATAAATTTAGATTTACGATTCAACTTACCTTGTCGGAAGAATCGGATGAATTTCTTTGCCATATTGGCCAATGTTTCCATGTCCAATTCTTCGTCCTCTTCTTCTTCCGAATCTTCATCATCGGTAGATGGAGCAGCCTTGAATGCAATTGCCTTTTTATTTGGCTCGTCTTGCTTCAAGTACGCTTTCATCTTTTCCTTCATTCGGATCTTACTATCCTTGCGTACCTCGTAAGACAACAAGGTACCCATTAGTTGTATGACGGTATATTTATTCATGTCATTACCTTCCTCGATGGCGAAGGTACGCTTTTCCCAACATGATGGAAGACCGTCGATAATCTTCGCGACTTTCTCCTTTTGGGTATAGACCTTCCCAAGAGCTTCCAAGTCGTTTG
Source organism: Scilla litardierei (assembly GCA_030789695.1). Taxonomy (NCBI): domain Eukaryota; kingdom Viridiplantae; phylum Streptophyta; class Magnoliopsida; order Asparagales; family Asparagaceae; genus Scilla; species Scilla litardierei. The sequence continues at coordinate 100,149,698 of CM061134.1, read as the reverse complement.
ATATATCCACGAAGCGAGCGTAATATTCCTTCATTGTTTCGCCCTGCTCCATATGAAACAACTCAAATTCTTTATTAGCAACGACGAGTTTAGAATCTTTTACCGTACTCGATCCTTCGTGCAAAATGAGGAGTTGGTTCCATATTTGATATGCACTCTTACATGTGCATATCTTGTTGAAGTCCTCGGGCTCCAACGCACAATTCAAGGCATTCATTGCCTTGGCATTGGCTACTTCCGCGGCGACCTCCGCGGGGGTCCACTTCGCGAAATCTTCTTCGGAAGGCTCGACATACTCCGTCATGGTGGCTCTCCATAGTGAAGCGCTCCGGAGGAAAATTTGCATCAGGCATTTCCAGTACCCATAGTTGGTACCGTTGAAGTGTGGAGGCCTGACGGAGGATAGTCCTTCCATAACTGAAGAAGCTCCATCGCGGTTCTTGAAGACGTTGTAGTCGTTGTTCGTCATAGCTTTGAACTTGTAGCTTTAACCTTGGCTCTGATACCAATTGTAGTGCCCTGTGGTAGCTACTGCACACGTACTAGAGGGGGGGTGAATAGTACTTAAAAATAATCAAGAAAGTTATTCCTAATTATTGTGCAAGAAACAAACGACAATGCGGAATTAAACAATTATCAACAAGAATTAAAACATACGCAAACAAACAATATTACTGGGTTCGGATCCACCCAAGTCTCCCCGACTTGTTCCCGGTGATCCTACGTCCCAACCACCCGGATCCCCTCCGGATACTTGAGTTAGCAACCCTAACTCAAGATTTCCACTATGAAGTACTTGTGAAAAACCTTCACAAGTCAAATCATACAAAAGACATGTGATTCCCACAAACCGGGATCACAACCTCTCTCACAACCGAGAGACACAATTCAAATACGATTGAAATGAAATAAACTCTTACCTTACAAAATCCTCTGCCTTGAGTATACTTACCAAATTAGGGCAATGATGGATTTTGAGGAAGAGGATGTCACCAAACCCTAACTTCAAGAAGATGACCAGCAATGGAAGCCTAGGGTGGAGTATGGTGACTAGGATCAAGCTTCTAGCTTGAAAGGCTCTCAATGGAGAGAATCTCTCTTGAGGATTTAGGGCTCAAGAACTTGAGGGAGAGATTCTTGTGAGAAGAGAGAGCTTGGAAATAGAGTTGATAGCTCTTCTCTTTTGATCTGAAAATATCTCCAATATGTTGCTTAACCCCTTCAAGAAATGAATTAGGATTCTATTTATAGGGGCAAGGAAAAACGAGTTCAAAAAGATCCCAACGGCTCTTTTCTGAACCAGACTAGTCGGTCAAAGAAGGATCACTGACCGACTAGTTCATCAACTAGTCGGTCGATGATACAACGTAAACCGACTAACGGTTGAACAGCCAAAAGGTGAAGTTCCAGGCAAAGACAACTAGTCGGTCTAAGAAGACTTGCCGACCGACTAGTTTCTCAACTAGTCGGTCGGTGAATGTTCTTGGACCGACTAACGTGGAAAAGGAATAGGTTGACTTCAAGATGACTTAGTCGGTTTAAGAACAAATGCTGACCGACTAGTTTCTCAACTAGTCGGTCGGTAAACATTCTTTGACCGACTAACTCGAAACAGTAGCTCAGGCTGAAAAAGACTCAACACAACTAGTCGGTCTAAGAAGGATTACTGACCGACTAAATCGTCATCTAGTCGGTCGGTGACTCTTCTTTGACCGACTAACTGTAGACATAGAAAGAGCTGAAATAGAGAAGGCAAACTAGTCGGTTCAAGTAGAGTTACCGACCGACTAGATCGTCATCTAGTCGGTTGGTGACCCTTCATGAACTAACTAACATGCACTCGAAGCCGAGGGAAAGAGCGATAGGCTTTGGGAAAGTTTCTAATGGCTTCTATGATAATCCTAGCTCTAAGATATGAGCGAAATGAAGGTTATAAGGTAAGTCCTACTCAAGGCTTAACATTCTAATCTATGAAGCTAGAAGACTATAAAATAAACCTTACGAGCCATCTTCAAAGCATCAATCTTCATTCCTCTTGACTTCAATATTGCTCCTTGAGCTTCAACGAAGCTCCAGGCACACGATCACTCATATTGAGAAGTCTTGAGACGTCGCTTTTGTTGTACGTGGTATTTTGGCGACGATCTCCATAACTGCGCTCAAAAATAAGTTAGTATACATTATTTATGTTTGCTCATCATCCAAAACCAAATCCGGGGAATCATATCACAACAGTAAAGACTGCCTTTCTCAATGGAGAATTGGACGAGGAGATCTATATGGAACAACCAACTGGGTTTGTAAAAGAAGAAAACGAACATAAGGTTTGTAAACTTCGTAAGTCCATATATGGTCTTAAACAATCCTCGAGGCAATGGTATATACGATTTCAAGAAGTTGTCTTATCAAATGGTTTTACCATGCTTGATGAAGATAACTGTGTATATATCAAGAAAATCAAAAGCAAGTATGTTATTATGTCTCTATATGTAGATGACATTTTAATAGCCGGAAATGACAAGGGCTTTTTGATGGATATCAAGGCTTGGCTTTCATCAGTTTTTGAGATGAAAGACATGGGAGAAGTCGCATATATCCTTGGAGTTAAGATTTCAAGGAATCGTTCGAAGAAACTTCTTTCTCTTTCACAAGAGACTTATATAAAGAAGGTTCTAGAACGTTTTAATATGTAGGACTGTAAGTCCATTGATACTCCTATAAGCAAATGCGATAATTTATGTCTGAAAATGTGTCCAAAGAACCAAAAAGAAAAGGAAATTATGGAAAAAGTTCCATATTCCAGTGCAGTTGGTAGTCTTATGTACGCTATGATGTGTTCAAGACCGGACATCTGTTTTACCGTTGGAATGGTAAGTCGTTACCAATCCAATCCAGGGCAAGCACACTGAAAAGCAGTTAAGAGGATAATGCGGTATCTTAAAGGTACTGCGGACTATGCTTTATGCTATCAAGGAGATGCCTTGAGGCTCGAAGGCTACACTGATGCTGATTGGGCGGGTGATCTCGATGAGCGACGATCGACCTCAGGATATGTTTTTCTACTCTGATCTGGTGCAATATCCTGGAGTAGCAAGAAGCAATCCTGCATCGCACTTTCAACTATGGAAGCCGAGTTTGTGGCATTTAGCATGGCGGTCCAAGAAGCTGTTTGGCTTAGGAGGTTCTTAGACAGGCTAATTGATGCAAGTGACTCAGGTGCTGTACCAATATACAGTGACAGTCAAGCATCTATAGCTTATGTCAAAGATCCAAAATTCCATTGTAAAACCAAACACATTGATATCCGCTACAAATTTGCAAAAGACTATGATAAAAACAAGAAGGTAGACATTAGGTACATATCTACGCATGAGATGATAGCGGATCCGCTTATGAAGGCGATCCCCAGAGATGTGTTTTACAAACACTTATCATCTCAAGGATTGCGTAAGAGCTGAGTTGTATCAATGTATATTCCCATGTCTATGAAAGATCAAATTTAATAAAAGAATAAGTTCTTTTCGACATTGCATATGAGTTTCTTGAAAATGTTTGTGTACATTTCTTTTTCTCAGCTATATTTTCTAGTATGTTGGACAGATTGAGGTTGGCTCTCTCACATGAGCAACCGCCTTTATTCTATCAGAGAGATAAGATAAAGATGAGATCTGTTTAAAGTCAAAATCGTCATACGGATGATTTAGAGTCATGACTTAAACAAAATGGTCATATGAAAGATCTGCATCATATGGATGCTTACAAAAGATCTAGGAGGATTTTTGAAATCTTATCTGTCTTATGCGGGATGTGGATCCAGGAAATTAATGAGTAGTAAAAGGAGTGATGTCTGATCATCATCCTTACAACATCATTAAGACATACACTCCCTGGGAAAGGAGTGATGTTGTAATACGTATTCATACTCCGTATGCATTTGACCATTGGGTTAGAATAGTAATTGTGTTTACTATTATGTGAGACCCAAAGACCACATGGGTCTTAAACTTCTTACCCTTATGGACTCTAATTGGTTCCTTTAGATTTGACTGGGTGATCCCAGTCTTAGCATGTTGCTTATGGACTATGGTCAATTCGATCCGGCGGGGCATGTTAGAAAAGCGAGTCAAGTCAAGATCGAAAGGATCGCAAGAAGAGGAAGATTAATTTCATATTCACATTTGGACTTTAGAGATTCAAAGATGGCCAGCCAATTGTAATCCAGATGGGATTCAATTGTTGAATATAAAGTATAAGAAATGTGAAGAAATAATCTAGGGTAAAGCATGCATTGATCTACTCAACTTTGCACCCCAAGGAGTGTTGTGTATCTCTAACAAGTGCACAACAGCGGACTCTATGCGCATGACAGTCACACGGTCTATTTCACAGTATGATAAACAGAAGAACTAAAGGAAAAAATGTTTCCTTACAATCCCCTCAAGTGCGAGTGGGAGATGTTGGATATGGACGACATGTATACACCTATGAGGGGATGTATGAGGGTCTATGGACCTCAGATGTCGCGTGCATGAAAGCATGTGCGAAGGGAACCTTTTCATGTGTGAAAAGGACCACTCGATAAGTGGAAAAAGTCACTTTATAAGTGCATAAAGGCACTTTATAAGTGCATAAGGAAGAGGATAAGGAATGGTGTTAATATAGGCTAATAAGCTTATAAGTAGTTATTTCCTACAATAACTACCCCCTTGGCCTATAAATAGGACTTAAGGGTAAGGCTTTAAGGCTAATAATTCATGCCATAAGTTTGCATAAGGCAACTTATTTTTCCTCTTCTCCCTTCCATTAAGTTCTTCTCCCAAAGAGAGATTTAGACGGTGAAACGTTGCTTTGATCCTCTGTGACAAAGTACCGACTGTTGTGGCGAATCCGAGGGCGAAGTTCAGAGACTATAGCGTAGCCTACGCTAACGTAAGTATCTTCTCTCTTTCGATCCTCTATCATCTTATGATGGGATCCTTCAATGTGGAGGGGGAAATGATAACGTACACAGGAGGACCCTACTACCTTTGACTTCCAAGCTCTCCTGAGGGCACAGAAAACTCGAACGATGGCACAGAACATCTGCTAACCAGACTGGAGCTTGAGCTAAAACTGGGATCCAGACAAGAGCTGGGATCGGTTGGCCGACCCACTCTTTCATCGACCGTAATTCGAGGGGTCACTCCCCTTGCCAACGAACAAATGGATCGATCGTAAGGTTGGAAGCAACTCCGCCAGCAGGCCAACCCACTCCTTCATCGACCATAAGTCGAGAGACAACTTCCCTCACAACTGAACAAATAGATCGATCGTAAGGCTGGGGCCACTCCCCCAACTGACCGACGCACTCCTTCGTCGGTCGTAAGTCAAGGGGTAACTCCCCTTGCAACCGAACAAATAGATCAGTCGTAACGCCAGGGGCCACCTCCAGCTGACCGACCCACTCCTTCATCGGCCGTAAGTCAAGGGGCAACTCTCCTTGTAATCGAACAAACAGATCGGTCGTAAGTCTGGGGGCCACTTGCCCAGCTGGTCGACCCACTCCTTTGTCGACCGTAACTCGAGGGACCACTCTCCTTGCCATCGAACAAACAGATCGGTCGTAAAGCTAGGGGACACTCCCCCAGCTGGCCGACCCACTCCTTCATCAGCCGTAAGTCGAGGGGCCACTCCCCTTGCCACCGAACAAACAGATCGGTCGTTCATTTTTCAATTAAGATGGGATGACTGCTTGAATAAAAGAATGATCAAAGGGTCGACGATGATAGTGGATCGTTCAGTTGCGAAGGGGTGTCCCCTTCGACTTACGACTGATGATGATAGTTATTTGGTGGCGTGGGTGTGACCCCTCGACTTACGACTGACGACGATAGTGGGTAATTTGGTTGCGAGGGGTGGCCCCTTCGACTTACCGTCGATGACGATAGTGGGTCATTCGGTTGTGAGGGGGTGTCCCATTCGACTTACGGTCGATGATGATAGTCGTTCAATGGCGTGGGTGTGACCCCTCGACTTACGGCTGACGACGATAGTGGGTCGTTTGGTTGCAAAGGGGTGGCCCATTCAACTTACGGTCGATGACGATAGTGGGTCATTCGGTTGCAAGGGGATGGCCCCTTCGACTTACGACCGATGACGATAGGGTCATTCAGTGGTGATAGGTTGGCCCCTCGGTTATCAGCTGACAACAACCATGTGTCATTTGGTTACAAGGGGTTGGTCACTTTGACTTTCAGTCAACGATAATATGGTCGTTCAGTGGCAAGAGGTTGGCCCCTTAGCGTTGTAGAGAGATGTATGCCATCGAGGCTATTTATCTTTGTAAACATCTTGTTTATTAATGAAATTATGCTTTCTGGTACCAATTGTCTGAGTAATTATCTATTTTATATTGCTGAGATAATTTTCTTAGACTCCAAGTTAGGTCATACATGTTTCGAGATACAGATCACGATTATGTGAAATGTCTGACCAATAGAAGCTTGAGTCTTAAAAGCGTTTGTGGTCGTAGATGCGTTGAGATAGGATATCGGCACATCGGACAGACCATTGTGTCTTTGTCTTGTTGGTCTGATAATCATGCGATTTGATGAAGTTGGAGACAAGACACAGGTGATCATTATTGAATGAGTCCACTGAATGACCCATATAAAGAGTTACCAAATGGTTAAACATTAACTATCTGTCATTAATAACTCTAGTGATTATAGGCTAGTTGGTCCTTAGGACTTGAGATCATTGTACGAAGACGTGCGTAAACAGTGTCACTTAGGTCTATGATCTAGCTTCGAAGCAAGGCCTACTGAAAGATCTTAGGCTGGGTGACACTTGAAGCGTACAAATTGAGTAGTGATCAAAAGAGGATTTGTCTCTTCCATTAATGGGAAGTTAATTTCGTTGGTCGGTACGGCTCTCGGTAAAACCTTGGCCAAGGTATGTTATACGATGTACAACATGAATGCACCAGAGACCGATGAACACTGACCGATGCTAGCTAGTAGGGTTGACACAGTTCCATGCCATAGGCTAGGTAAGTGACATAGTTAAGTTGAAGGGACTATAACTACGGAATGAGTTACGGATAGAGTCAATGTGATTCCGACGGCACTTTTGTCGACAAGTCAATCACGTAAGTATGATTCTGAAACAGGGACGACACCTACTGCTCATGGTTACTGTCATCTAGTGACTTCGAGTCCCAACCTGTAGTAGGGTCAAGTTGTAGGGTCTCACACCAAGTAATATTCACATCTTAGTAATAGGAAGATCGTTAAAGAGGAATGCATTCGATGCATTGGAATGATTAAACTCACAAGTCAACTGTGAGATGTAAAGCTAAAGAGTTTAGCATTTGGGACATATTAATACTTGGTATTATATTGACTTAGACACATAGGAACAAATGGGACTTCCTGAGAAATCCACAGGAAGAAACCGCGTCCAAATCGGAGCTCTAATGAGCCCAGAAACGCAAAAACAGCTGAGGAAAGGCCCTTATTGGGCTTGCGGGTCTGACTTGCACTCGGTGGGCTAGACCCACCAGGAAATCACTGGTTTGTGCTGTATTCTGTGAAAACGAGATTTGGAGTCTATTTTGACAATTGAGGGGTCAAATGAAATCGGAATTGGATTCCTTTTTTCCCATGCGGTCATTGTCTCGAGATATTCGATTTGACATGTCGTTTGAAAGTCGAAACTTAGAAATGGATTTATGGTTGATTTTAGAAATTTGGACTTCTTATGAAATCAACTCCATTACGCCATATTATTGTCCCACGTTGCTCTTGGTAAATGAGAAGGGGTCGGCCTCCTATATAAATAGGGGTGCCCTCTCTTCATTGTTTTTGCACCAAGTCTCTGATTAAGGAGCTCCTGATTTTGAGCACACGATCAAGACTTAAATTATTCTTTCTCTATAGTTCTTTCTATCCTCCAGTCGGGTCCTAGCAAGACTACGAGGAGGTTTGGATCTGATAGAAATCTCTTGTGTGGGTCTGCTCAAGTGAAACTTTCTTTGGCAAGTGATCGGCTCAGTGGCGCGGTGCGGCTCGGGAGGTGGTTCAGCTTGAGGCAAGGCACGATGCGGTTCAGAAAGTGGCTCAGCTCGAGGCATGGTGCGAGAAGTCGGTGCGGTACATCTTGCTTGTACCAAGGCAAGATTCCGGATGAGTCCCTTTTATTATCCTTTTCATATTTTGCAGTAGTTAGACCTTTCTCAGGTTGTCAGACCCAACCCGAGTCAGTAGATAATCCTGGTTAGGGAGCATGTTTCATTAGGGTAGCTTTTATTAAAGAGTTTAATAAGATTTTTCCGCTGCTTCATTTTTGCTCGTCTGACTTAGGACGGGCTAGAATATATGCCCTAAGGGACCTTGAAAATCCCAACATTGGTATCAGAGCCATGTATACTTTGTTCTAATGCTACAATGAATATGATATGCATGTTAATTATGTGATAATTAAAACCTTTAAATCATATGATGATCTTAAGAAGTTTAATGGTTTAATTTTCTTGCTTATTTGATAATCAAAATTTTAAATACCTTATTAGATTAGCCATTAAAAATCTTCTACTCATTATAAGATAATTTTTAGATCTTTTCTGCTATCTATTAAAAATTTGTTTTAATGCCTAATGGACAAATAGGGTAGCGACATATTGACTCAAATCCTTAAAGTCGATAAGGACCTAGTAAAATTCATTGAACAAATTCATAAAATTCTGAATTTTAAGGATCCACTAGTTGATAAGGATTAACTAGCATTAATAAAAGCCTTTAGTTGATAGTACGTATATAAATGACAAGCAACCTTCAATGGACCATGATACCGGTCAATGTGCTTGGCTAAGTTTGCTGGATCACCCTAGCTCGACTAGGAGTTAAGTAGTCCTGGCTTAGTCAATTTCCTAGCAGTGTCTGTTGGACCGCAAGGACGCGAATCATTATTATGCAATGCTGTCAACTATATCTAGTCAAATACGTTAATAAATGTTTTATAAGATAATTCGTAGCCCTCTTTGTTTTAGACATTGGGATCTGTAGGTTCCATGTTACAGCTGTTGAGCTACACTCAAGATGTGACACGGCAACCTTACAGAAACCAATTTCTTCATACATGTGCCTTAACCCAAACCGTCGCGTCCTGAATACATAGAGCGTCGGCGTAAGTTAAGGCAATGATGTAGTCTAGACTTGACCTAAACCGTCGTGTTGTGTATACACCGAGCGCCGACATAAGTCAAGCTAGACACGAAAACAAAGGTCTGACTAGACTAGTTATAGTGATTTGGATGAGCACACTCATGATCACAAATGACTGTGGGTAAAAAATCTAATAGGGAGTGATATACGATATGATTGACGAAGAGTTTGTCTACCGACAGCAGAGTCAAACAACTTGTTGAGCTACACTCAAGGTCGGGCGACTCAGGGTTGTTGGATTCCTGTCCCACTAAAATTTTAATTATGTTATGGCTTATATGATCTTTAAAATAGTGGGAGAGTACAATTGGATAAAAACCATTCTAATTATATTTAAAATATTTTGAACATATGCTAACTATAGGAGTTCTAATCTTTGCAGCATGATGAGTAATAGTAAATATATCCAAGATAAGAATATATTAACTAGTAATAATAAAGAAGATTGGCTAAGAAGAATAATAGCAGTACGGGAACAAATGAAGAAATGGCATTTTAATGCCTCAACTTCAATAATGCAAAGTGTAATTATTTCTGTGAATTCTAATGCATGCTATTAGATACCGGTGCGGGCTCTCATATCTGTAATCAGTTACATGGAATGAGAATTATTATAAAGCTCGAAAAAGAATGAAATCGTTCTCCAAGTCGGCAACGCAGCAAATGTTGATGTTGTAGCCGTGGGAGATTTAAAACACACATTAGCTAGTGGAGCTGACTTGCTTTTGAAGCAATGTTACTACATCCCAAACTTCCTATTATCTCCGTCTCGGCTTTGGCCAGAGAAGGTTATAATTTTGCTATCAAAGAAAATGTTATGAACATTTTCTTTGATGGTAAGTTGCTAGGTTTTGGGACAATAAACAATGGTGTATACACTTTGTGTAATAAAGTTGTAGTAAATATTAATACAAGAAAATGTAAGGAATCAGGTTTTAATGAAACCTACCTTTGGCACTGTAGACTAGGCCATATCGGAGAGAAGAAACTCAGCAAGTTACATAAAGAGTGGCTCTTAGGCATCTCGAATTATGAGTCATTCGACACTTGTGAGTCTTCCCTCAAAGGTAAAATGGCCCAATCTCCTTTTGCAAGTCAAGGGGAGAGAGTTATTGAACTCTTGGGTCTAGTACATTCTGATGTATGTGGACCCATGTCTACATTTGCCAAAGGAGAATTTTCATATTTCGTTACATTTACTGATGATCACTCTAGGTTTGGACATGTGTTCTTGATGAAACACAAATCCAAAACCTTTGAGCGGTTCAAAGAGTTTTGTAACGAAGTTGAAAAACAGACTGGCAAAAGTATCAAGATCCTTCGATCAAATCGAGGAGGAGAATACTTGAGCCATGAATTCCTTGCATATTTAAAAGATAATGGGATTCTCTCGCAGGTCACACCTCCTTACACACTTCAACATAACGATGTGTCAGAAAGGAGGAACCACACCTTGTTAGACATGGTGCGATCCATGATTAGTGAAGCTGAGGTAACAAATTTCCTCTGGGGCTATGCCCTAGAAACTGCTATATATAATCTCAATAAGGTTCCATCAAGGTCTGTGTCGATGACACCATATCAGATATAGACAGGCAGGAAACACAGCCTTAATCACTTAAGGGTGTGGGGTTCTCCAGAATATGTCAAAAGACATAATCCAGACAAATTGGAAGACAGGTCTATTCTATGTAAATTCATTGGGTACCCGAGAAATTCGTTAGGATATATCTTTTACCATCCAGAGCAACAAAAAATTGTTGTCTCTAGACATGCCACTTTTTTAGAAAAGGAGTTCCTTTATGAAGGAATCAACTGGCAAGGTGATTGATCTGGACGAATGTTCGGAAGAAGTATTTACACATGAACAAATGTCGGAACCTGTGGGAGAATCAGAACCTAATATCTTCCAACCAGTCGTTAGGAAGTCTGATAGGATTCCTCGAGTCCCTGATAGGTACTATGGTTTTCTCGTAGATGAAGGGATTGAGGATAGCATCATATTAGATGATGACCCTATTAGCTTCCAGGATGCCATAAAAAGTAGAGACCCTAAAAATAGCTAGATGCAATGAAATCCGAGTTAGATTCCATGCACGTGAATAAGGTATGGACCTCAGAAAACTTGCCCAAGGATAGCATCCTATTGGCTGCAAATGGATCTTCAAGAAGAATATTGGTGCAGATAGAAAAATAGAAACATACAAGGCTAGGCTGGTTATAAAAGGTTATCGTCATATTCTAGGTATAGATTATGACGAGGCTTTCTCACCAGTCGCTATGCACAAGTCTATTCAGATTGTACTCGCTATTGCTGCCCACTATGACTACGAAATCTGGTAAATGGATGTAAAAAATGCGTTTCTAAACGGTGATTTAGAAGAGCATATTAACATGACTCAGCCAGAAGTTTTCGAAGTCAGTGGGAGTAAAGGAAAAGCGTGCAGGTCCATCTATGGACTAAAGCAGGCTTCAAGAAGTTGGAACATCTGTTTTGACAAGACGGTCGAAGAGTTTGGTTTTGTCAAAAATGAGGATGATCCGTGCATCTATAAAAAGACCTGTAATAATTCTTTAGTTAACCTCGTTCTATACGTGGATGATATTCTGATAATATGTAACAACATAGAGATGTTGAATTCTGTTAAAGAATGGCTGTCTGGCTGTCAACTAACTTCTCAATGAAAGACTTGGGAGAAGCATCCTACATATTAGGTGTAAAGATCTATAGAGATATATCTAAACTGATGCTAGGACTCTCCCAAACCAGGTACATTGACAACGTGCTCAAACGGGTTAGCATGGAAAACAGTAAGTGTGGATTAATACCAGCCAATCATGGAATAAACCTTTCCAAGGAGATGTCTCCAAAAACTGACTTGGAAAAGGATAGCATGAGTAAGATCCCATATGCTTCACCAGTAGGATCTATCAGGTATTTCATGATCTGTACTAGACCTGATGTCGCTTATGCACTAGGTGCAGTAAGTCGATATCAGTCTAATCCTGGAGAAGAACACTGGAGAGCAGTCAAGGCAATTCTTAAGTACTTAAGAAGGACTAAAGACTTAGTCTTGATTTATGGAAGTGAAGAGGTCAAGGTTAAAGGCTACACAGATTCCTGCTTTCAAAATGATATAGATGATAGCAAATCGATCTGTGGATTTGTTTTCACTCTCAATGGATGAGCAGTCACTTTGAGGAGTTCCAAACAAGATACTGTTGAAGACTCCATGATGGAAGTCGAATACATAGCGGTTAACGATGCAGCAAAGGAATCAGTCTAGATGATGAAGTTCATAAACCAGCTGGGATTGGCACCTACAATTGAAAATCCAAAACCGATGTATTGCGACAACAATGCAACCATCAGTCTGGTTCAAGAACCCAGATTCCACAGAGATCCAGACACATTCTTTGGAAGTATCACCTCATACGGGATATAGAGAAGAGGAAAGATATAGAACTCCTTAGAGTTTGTTTGGAAGACAACTTCGTAGATCCATTCACGAAGGCACTGGCACGCAATCATCTAGAGATGCTAGTGTGTAAATGTGGTATGAGATACAAAGATAAATGGGCCTGAGTGCAAGTGGGAGATGTAGAGAGATGTATGCCCTCGAGGCTATTTATCTTTGTAAACATCTTGTTTATTAATGAAAGTATGCTTTCTGGTACCAATTTTCTGAGTAATTATCTATTTTATATTGCTTAGATAATTTCCTTAGACTCCAAGTTAGGTCATACATGTTTCGAGATGCAGATCATGCTTATGAGAAATGTCTGACTGATAGAAGCTTGAGTCTTAAAAGCGTTCGTGGTCGTAGATGTGTTGAGTTAGGATATCGATACATTGGACAGACCATTGTGTTTTTGTCTTGTTGGTCTCATAATCATGCGACTTGATGAATTCGGAGACAAGACACGGATGCTCATTATAGAATGAGTCCACTGAACAACCCATATAAAGAGTTATCAAATGGTTAAACATTAACTAACTGTCATTAATAACTCTAGTGATGATAGGCTAGTTGGTCCTTAGGACTTGAAATCATTGTACGGAGACGTGCATGAACAGTGTCAGTTAGGTCTATGATCTAGCTTCAAGGCAAGGCCTGCTGAAAGATCTTAGGCTGAGTGACACTTGAAGCGTACAAACTGAGTAGTGATCAAAAGAGGATTCGTCTCTTTCGTTAATGGGAAGTTAATGTCGTAGGTCAGTACGGCTCTCGGTAAAACCTTGGCCAAGGTATGTTGTAGGATGTACAACATGAATGTACCAAGGACTGATGTACAACATGAATGTACCATAGACTGATGAACACTAACCGCTGCTAGCTAGTAGGGTTGACAGAGTTCCATACCCTAGGCTAGGCAAGTGACATAGTTAAGTCGAAGGGACTATAACTATGGAATTCATCACGGACACAATTAGTGTAATTCCGACGGCACTTTTGTCGACAAGTCAATCATGTAAGTATGATTCTGAAACAGGGACGACACCTGCTGCTCGTGGTTACTGTCGTCTAGTGACTTCGAGTCCCAACCTGTAGTAGGGTCAGGCTGTAGTGTCTCACACCAAGTAGTATTTATGTCTTAGTAATAGGAAGATCGTTAAAGAGGAATGCATTCGATGTAATGGAATGATTAAACTCACAAGTCAGTTGTGAGATGTAAAGCTAAAGAGTTTAGCATTTGGGACATATTAATACTTGGTATTATATTGACTTAGATGCAGGGGAACAAAGGGGACTTCCTGAGAAATCCACAGGAAGAAACCGCGTCCAAATTGGTGCTCTAACGAGCTCAAAAGCGCAAAAACAGCTGAGGAAAGGCCCTTATTGGGCTTGCAGGTCTGACTTGCACCTGGCGGGTCAAACCCACCATGAAATAGCTGGTTTGTGCTATTTTTTGAGAAAACAAGATTTGGAGTCTATTTTTGACAATTGAGAGGTCAAATGAAATCGGAATTGGATTCCGTTTTTCCTATGCGATCGTTGTCCCGAGATCTTCGATTTGACAGGTCGTTTGAAAGTTGAAACACAGAAATGGACTTATGGTGGATTTTAGAAGTTTGGACTTCTTATGGAATCAACCCCATTACGCCATATTATTCTCCTACATTGCTCATGGTAAATGAGGAGGGGCCGGCCTCCTATATAAATAGGGGTGCCCTCTCTTCATTGTTTTTGCACCAAATCTCTGATTGAGGAGCTCCTGATTTTAAGCACACTCTTCCTCTATAGTTCTTTCTATCCTCTGGTCGAGTCCTAGCAAGACTACGAGGAGGTTTGGATCTGATCCAAAAATCTTTGGCGTGGGTTTACTCAAGTGAAACTTTCTTCAGCAAGTGATTGGCTCGGAGGCGTGGTGCAGCTCGAGAGGCGGTTCAGCTTGAGGCGAGGCACAGTGCGGTTTGGAAAGCGGCTCAGCTCGAGGCGTGGTGCGAGAAGTCGGTGTGGTACATCTTGCATGTACCAAGGCAAGATTCCGGTGAGTCCCTTTTATTATGCTTTTTATATTTTGCAGTAGTTAGACCTTTCTCGGGTTGGTCAGACCCAACCAGAGTCAGTAGATAATTCTGGCTAGGGATCATGTTTCCTTAGGGTAGCTTTTATTAAAGAGTTTAATAAGATTTTTCCACTGCTTCTCTTATATTTTTGCTCGTCAGACTTAGGACGGGCTAGAATACATGCCCTAAGGGACCTTTAAAATCCCATCAAGCTTACGGCTGACGATGATAGTGTGTCATTTGGTTGCGAGGGGATGGCCCCTTCGAATTACTGCCTATAATGATTCCCACTCCGACCTACGGCCGATGACGATAGGGTCGTTCAGTGACGAGAGGTTGGCCCTCAGCTTACGGCTGACAACGACAGTGTGTCATTCGGTTGTAAGGGGTGGCCCCTTTGATGTAAGTTCGACGATAATAAAGTCTCTTAGTGGTGAGAGGTTGGCCCCTCGGCTTACGATTGACGACGACATTGTCTCGTTCGGTTGTAAGGGGGTGGCCCCTTCGACCTACGGGTGACGACGATATGGTCGTTCAATGGCGAGAGGTTGTCCCTTCAGCTTACTGCTAACTATGACTGTGTGTCGTTAGGTTGCGAGGGGGTGGCCTATTCGACTTACGGTTGACAAAGATAATGGGTCACTCTCATCAAGACAATATGAGTAGGGAGGAGATTGGCTCATCTAAAATTTTCCCTAAGGAAAGGATCCTCATGAGAAGAAACGCTTTTGATAAATTAGTTGAGCATTAGATGAGGTAATCCTCTTGAGACACAAGAATCATAAATGCCTTATTGAGAAAGTGTTTTTTTGAAGAAAAACAAACTTTATTCATTTAGAAAGTTTGAACATTTTGAAACAAAGGGAAAGCGTATATGCATTTTTATTCTGCTTGGAGTTGTCTTCATCCGACGCTATTTGCTAAAGAACTTTAATCGACCACCTTGGTGACTGGCGAACCTATTATTGGCCCCTTTCCTTTCTGCTTCGAGGTTCCTTCTTTGTCTTGTGGGTCGTCACCAGGCTTTTTTGGATGACCACGCTTGACCAGGGCATCAATCACCTTCTTAAGGGGGCATGATATCATTGATATCATGCCCGTGATTGTTGTGATACCTGCAGAATCTGAGCTCTTCTCTTTTTTCATAGTTGTTTTTTTAACAGGCTCATTGACGAGTCCTTCTCGTTGGGCGTATGCCAGACTTCTGCCTTGGAGGCATTGGTCTTCATATAGTCGTCTTTAGCAGGGCGCTCCTTATTCCGAGGACTCTTGTCTCTTTGTCTCTGATCTCGCAGCTCTTGTCAGGGGCTTCCTCAGGGTTGTGCATCTCGCTTTGTTTCCTCTTGGCACTTAGGAGTGTCGTTCTGTGCAGCTGTGAGTGCTTCTTATGAAGCCATGAAGCGATTCGCCGTATTAAACAGCTTCACGAGATTGTTTGGCGGGAACTGATGCAAGGACTTCAACAGATCATTATTCCGGACTGCTTGAGTGAGGGCTCCAATGACAGTAGCTTCGGGGTTGTCCTCAACTTCTAGCCTTTCATCGTTGAAATGCTTAATGAAGTCACGAATTGATTCTCTCTCACCATGCTTAAAAGTAAAGGGATGAGAGGACTTTTGCTTAGGTCGTCTTCCTGCAACAAATTGACTGCAAAAAAAGGTCAGACAAATCATCAAATGACTCGATGCTATCATCGGGCAGTCTATTGTACCATCCATCTGTCGCTTTTGTAAGCGTGGTTTGGAAGGCCCGGCAGAGGTATGGCTCGTCGGCTCCGTGGATTTCCATCACACTTTTGTATTTACGGACGTGTTCCCTTGGGTCCCCGATGTCGTCGTATATCTGCAGAGATGGCATCTTGAATTTGGAAAGCAGTTGGGCGGACATGATGTTTCCCCTTAAGAGGAGTCTGCCGGTTAGTAGGAAGAGTGAGTGGGGCTCGCTCCTTCCCGCGTTGTTGGTGAGTGACGCTAGAAGAACGGACTGGGCTTTCTTCCATCTCCTTTCTCTTTGTGCCAGCTGAAAATCCATGTGGATTGCAACCTTGAGTGAATTGATCTATTACCTGGTCTAAAACGCTGCGAGTGGATCGCCCATTGGTGGAGGGCCAGGACCTCCATTGTGCCTCGAGGCATAGTTGTCATTCCACATCTCTCCATTCCGTTGAGATGTAGGAGTCGCATTGAGCTGCAAGTTTTCTTGCCGCTCAGGCCTTTGCTCGCCCAACCTCGGGTCTCTGTGAGTGGTTTTCTCCTTTACGGTCATTTGAGTTGGATTAGGAGGCGGATGCTCCTCGTCAGCCGTTGTGGGTGCCCCGTGCTCTGTTGCACATCAGCGGCTAAAACGGTCAGGCTTATTTCGATCTACTCAGCGAACTTGTTGAATTGCTCTTGAGTCACCATAAGAACTCTTGGCTCCTTTAATGATGACCTAGAATCTTCAGCATCTTCGATGAGAACATCATCCTCATTTCGAGTGTTCTCAGGCAAAACAAGAATTGGTTCCGTGTTCTTGGGTCCAGTTGACATAGGGCTGTAGTTGCCTTGGGATGTTGACTGAGCTTTCCCACAGATGATTCTAACTGTTAAAGCCAAAATTGGCATCAACAGTATTTGTGCTGACGCAGACTCCTCTATCGAGGTGGAAACTCTTCAGCTGGTGGAGTGAGACCCTTAAATTGAAGAACCAGGGTCGATGATAGATGGGACGAGAGCATAACATGGATGTATGAGCGACCCTTCTGTTGAATGCGAAGATCGTTTGAGCCTTGGGCTAAATCGGACCTCGATTAATAGTTGAAAAGAACGATAGATCGAGTCTCCTGTTGGGTCGAATCACGAGCTTCCTACACTACAAAGAAACGTCAATGGGGGGTCAAATCTGGGTCCCGACCCAAATCTCCTCCAATGCTTAAGTTTGACGAAAACTTAAGAAAAGGCTTGGGGCTGTCAAGATTGACCCGCAGAGGTTCGTCTTGAGTTAGTCTCCTCAAGTGAATGGATAAGGAAATATAAAGTATGTGGAAGAAGAATAATAAAGTGTGTTAGGTTTTCTCATACCACCCCTCTTCTGTTTGTCCTTTTTGAATTTATAGACTTCGGTGGTCTCTTTAATGATGTTGAGAGGATAACTGTCACCAATATGGTGCCACAATCATCCCCCTCTTAATATGGATAACCGTTGTCCACGCCTCCTCTATTTATGAGCCCATTATCAATCGCACGTTTGGGTGACGGAGGTTCAATGGGCAAATGACATGTGGGCTTTGACCGGGCCAGTTCCAGCTTCCTTTGTGGACCTCGTGGGATTTGGTGAGTCGAGTGAACCTCTTCAGTGCCGGCCCATAAGAGAAGACAAAATTAGGCTATAAAATCATATCATTAAATATAAGCATCCACATCTTTTAGAAAATGTAGAAAATTTAATAGCACCAAGTTAAGAAAAAATACGCAAAAATGTCGGTTGGAACCGGGAGATCGTCAAATTCAAAAGAAAAATAAGAGTAGACAATATTAGGCCAAAATCATATCTTTTAATAAAACAATCCATATCTTCCAGAAAAGGTGGACAATAGCCTGGAGCTCAGTAAAATTCGAAAAAATGTTCGTTGAAACCGGGAGATAGCCATCTTCAACCGAAAAATTAGAGAAGACAAATTAGGCCAAAAAATCATATCATTTTAAAAAGATGCATATCTTGCAAAAAATTTAGAAAATAGCTTTGAGCTCAAAAAAAATCCGCAAAAATATCTGTTTGAACCGGAAGATCGCGTGCTTCAATAAGAAAATAAGAGAAAACAAAATTAGACCAAAAAATCAAATCATTTAATAAAACGATCAATATCTTCCAAAAAAGTGGAAAAATGCCTGGAGCTCAGAAAAATCTGTAGAAATATCCGTTGGAACCCGGAGATCACCATCTTCAACGAAAAAAATAAGAGAAGACAAAATTAGCCAAAAAATCATATCATTTAATAAAACGATTCATATCTTTCAAAAATGTGGAAAATAGCTCCAAGCTCAGAAAAATCTGTAAAATGTCCATTGGAACCGGGAGATCGCCATCTTCAACTTAAAAATAAGAGAAGACAAAATTAGGCTACAAAAATCATATCATTTAATAAAAAGCTCCATGTCTTCAATAAAATGTAGAAAATAGCCCCAAAAATTAGGCCTAAAAATCATATTATATAATAAAAAGATCTAAATCTTTCAGAAAATGTAGAAAATAGGCTGGAGGTCAGAAAAATCAGCAAAAATGTCTGTTGGAACCGGAAGATCGCCATCTTCAACTGAAAAATAAGAGTAGACAAACTTAGCCTATAAAAATCATATCATTTAATAAAAGATCCATATCTTCAATTAACTATAGAAAATAGACCTGATCTCAGAAAAATCCGCAAAAATATCTGTTGGAACCCGGAGATCCCATCTTTAACTGAAAAAATAAGAGAAGAAAAATTTAGGCCAAAAATCATATCATTTAATAAAAAGATCCATATATTCTGGAAAATTTAGAAAATAGACCCGAGGTCAGAATAATAAGCAAAAATGTCTGTTTGAACTGGGGGATCGACATATTCAACTAAAAAATAACCGAAGACAAAATTAGACCAAAAATAATTTATTTAATAAAAAGATCCTAACTTCGCGAAAATGTAGAAAAATAGCCCCGAGTTTAGAAAAATCTGCAAAAATCCGTTTGGAACCTGGAGATCTCCATCTTCAACTGAAAAATAAGAGAAGACCAAATTAGGCTATAAAAATCATATCATTTAATATAAATATTCATATCATACAAAAACTTAGAAAACAGCCATGAGCACAAAAAAATCTGCACAAATGTCCGTTGGAACCGGGAGTCTCCATCTTCAAATTAAAAAAAAGAGAAGACAAATTTAGGCCAAAAAATTCATATCTTGTCATAAAAAGATTCATATCTTCCAGGAAATGTAGAAAAATAGTCTCAAGCTATGAAAAATCTGCAAAAAAGTCCGTTGGAACTGGGATATCATCATCTTCAACTGAAAAAAATAAGAGAAGACAAACGAAGGCTATAAAAATCTTATTATTTAATAAAAAGTTATATATCTTCCAGAAAATGTAGAAAATAGCACCGAACTCAAAAAATACGTAAAATATCCATTGGAACCGGGAGATCGCCATCTTCAACTTAAAAAAAGAGAATGACAAAATGAGGCGATAAAAATCATATCATTTAATAAAAAGATTCATAACTTTTCGAAAATGTAGAAAATAGCTCGGAGCTAAGAAAAATCCGCAAATCGTTGGAACCGGGAGATTGCCATCTTTGTCTGAAAAATAAGAGAAAACAAAATTCGGCCCAAAAATCATATTATTCAATAAAAAGATCTATAACTTCCAGAAAATGTAGAAAATAGGCTTGAGGTGAGAAAAATCCGCAAAAATGTCCGTTGGAACCGGGAGATCGCCATTTTTAACTTAAAAAATAAGAGAAGACAAACTTAGGCTATAAAAATGATCATTTAATAAAAAGATCCTTATCTTCCATTAACCGTATAAAATAGCGCTGAGCTCAGAAAAATCCGCAAAAATGTCTGTTGGAACCAAGAGATCACCAGTTTTGACTGAAAAATAAAAGAAGACAAAAATTAGGCTATAAAAATCATATCATTTAATAAAATATCCATATCTTTCATAAAATGTAGAAAATAACACCGAGCTCATAAAAATCCGCAAAAATGTCCATTAGAACCGGAGATCGCCGTCTTCAACTGAAAAATAAGACAAGCCAAATTTAGGCTATAAAAATCATATCATTTAATAAAAAGAGCCATATCTACCATAAAAAGTAGAAAATAGCTCGAATCTCAAAAAAATCCACAAAAATGCCTGTTGGAACCGGGAGATCTACATCTTCAACTGAAAAAATAGAAGACAAAATTAGTCCAAAAATCATATCCTTTACTAAAAAGATGCATATCTATCATCAAATGTAGAAAATAGCCCAGAGCTCTGAAAATCCCTAGAAAGTCTGTTAAAACCGGGAGATCGTCATCTTCTACTAAAAGAGAAGACAAAATTAGGCCAAAAAATCATATAATTTACTAAAAAGATCCATATCTTACAGAAAATGTAGAAAATAGTCCCAAGCTAAGAAAAGTTCGCAAAAATATCCGTTGGAACCGGTAGATCGCCATCTTCAACTGAAAAAATAAGGGAAGCAAATAAAATACCATCTCATTGAATAAAGAGATACATATCTTACATAAAATATACAAAATAGCATTGACCTCAAAAAATCCGCCAAAATATCAGTTGGAACAGGGATATCGCCATCTTCAAATGAAAAATAAGAGATGGCAAAATTAGGTCAAAAATCAAATCATTTAATAAAAAGATCCATATCTTCTAGAAAATTTAGAAAATAGCACCGAGGCCAGAATAATCCACAAAAATGTCTGTTGGAACCGTGAGATCGCCATCTTCAATAAAAAAAGAGAAGACAAAATTAGGCCAAAAAATCATATCATTTAATATAAAGATCCATAACTTCCCGAAAATGTAGAAAATAGCCCCTAACACAGAAAATTCCGCAAAAATGTCCGTTGGAATCGGGAGATCGCCATCTTCAACTAAAAAATAAGAGAATATAAAATTAGGCTATAAAATAATATCATTTAATATAAAGCCATATCTTATAAAAAATGTAGAAAATAGCCCAGAGCTTCAAAAATCCGCACAAATGTAAATTGGAATCGGGAGATCGCCAACTTCAACTTAAAAAAGAGAAGACGAAATTAGGCCAAAAATTATATCGTTTAATAAAAATATCAATATCTTCCAGAAAATGTAGAAAAATAGCCCCAAACTAAGAAAAATCTGCAAAAATGTCTGTTGGAACGGGTAGATCACCATCTTCAATAGAAAAATAAGAGAAGATAAATGTAGGTTATAAAATCATATCATTTAGTAAAAAGATCCTTATATTTCATAAAATTTAGAAATTAGCACCGAGCTCATAAAAATCTGCAGAAATGTCTGTTAGAACCGGGAGATCGCCATCTTCAACTGAAAAAATAAGAGAAGACAAAATTAGGCCAAAAATCATATCATTTAATAAAAAGATCCATATATTTCAGAAAATTTAGAAAATAGCCCTGAGATCAGAATAATACGCAAAAATGTCTGTTGGAACCGAGTGATCGCCATCTTCAACTGAAAAATAAGAGAAGACAAAATGAGGCCAAAAAATCATACCATTTAATAAAAAGATCCATTAATTACCGAAAATATAGAAAAATAGACCCGAGGTCAGAAAAATCCGCAAAAATGTCCCTAGGAACCGGGAGATCGCTATCTTCAACTGAAAAGTAATAGAAGACAAAATTAGGTTATAAAAATCATATCATTTAATATAACGATTCAAATCATACAGAAAATGTATAAAATAGGCAGGAGCTCAAAAAAATCCGCACAAATGTCCGTTGGAACCGGGAGATCGCCATCTTCTACTTAAAACATAAAAACAAAATTAGGCCAAAAAATCGTATCATTTCATAAAACGATACATATCTTCCAGAAAATGTAGAAAAATAGCATCAAGCTAAGAAAATCTACAAAAATGTCCGTTGGAACCGGGAGATTGTCATTTTCAACTAAAAAAATAAGAGAAGACAAACGTAGCAATAAAAATCATATCATTTAATAAAAAGTTCTATATCTTCCATATAGTGTAAAAATAGCTCAAAAAATAAGCAAAAATGTTCGTTGAAACCAGGAGATCGCCATCTTAAACTAAAAAATAAGAGTAGACAAAATTAAGAAATAAAAATCATATCATTTAATATAAACATACATATCTTACAGAAAATGTAGAAAATAGCCGGGAGCACAGCAAAATCCGCAAAAAATGTTAGTTTGAACTGGATATCGCCATCTTCATCTGAAAAATAATAGAAAACAAAATTAGGCCCAAAAATCATATGATTTAATAAAAATATCTATATCTTCCAGAAAATGTTGAAAATAGGCTCGAGGTCAGAAAATTCCTCAAAAATGTCAGTCAGGGCTGGGAGATCGCCATCTTCAACTGAAAAATAAGAGAAGACAAACTTAAGCTATAAAAATCATTTCATTTAATAAAAAGATTCATATCTTCAATTGTCTGTAGAAAATTGTGCCGAGCTCAGAAAAATCCACAAAAATTTCCGTTGTCACCGGGAGATCGCCATCTTTAACTGAAAAATATGAGAAGATAAACTTCGGCTCTAAAAATCAGATCATTTAGTAAAAAGAATCATACTTTCATAAAATGTAGAAAATAGCTCAGAGCTCACTAAAATCCGTAAAAATGTCCGTTGGAACCGGGAGATCTCCATCTTCAACTAAAAAGGGAAAACAAAATTAGGCCAAAGAATCATATCATTTAATAAAAAGATCATATCTTTCATAAAATATAGAAAATAGCACGGATCTCTGAAAAATCTGTACAATTGTTCGTTGGAACCGGGAGATCGACATCTTAAACTAAAAACAGAGAAGACAAATATAGGCCAAAAAATCGCATCATTTAATAAAAGATCCATATCTTATAGAAAATGTAGAAAATTAGTACAAAATTGGGAAAAGTCCGCAAAAATGTCCGTTGGAACTAGTAGATCGCCATTTTCAACTGAAAAAATAAGGGAAGAAAAATGAAGGCTATAAAAATCATCTCACTTAAAAAATAATATATATATCTACCATAAAATGTAGAAAATAGCACCGAGCTCAAAAAATCCGAAAAAAATATCGATTGGAACCGGGATATCGCCATCTTCAACTTAAAAAGAGAAGGCAAAATTAGGCCAAAAATCATATCATTAAATAACAAGATCCATGCCTTCCAGAAAATTTAGATAAAGCCCCAAGGTGAGATTAATGCACAAAAATTTCAGTTGGAATCGAGATATCGCAATCTTCACATGAAAAACTAAAGAAGATAAAATTATGCCAAAAAGTCATATCATTTAATAAAAAGATACATAAATTCCCGAAAATGTAAAAAATAGCCCCGAGCTAAGAAAAATACGCAAAAATGTTCGTTGGAACCGAGAGATCGCCATTTTCAACTGAAAAATAAGAGAAGACAAAATTAGGCTATAAAAATCATATCATTTAATATAAAGATCATATATTATAGAAAATGTAGAAAATAGCATGGAGCTAAAAAAATCCGCGCAAATGTAAATTGGAACCGGAAGATCGCCATCTTAAACTGAAAAAAATATAGAAGATAAAATTAGGCCAAAAAATCATATCATTTAATAAAATATCCATATTTTCCTTAAAATGCAGAAAATAGGCCCACGCAAAGAAAAATCCTCAAAATGTTCGTTGGTACAAGTAGATCACCATTTTCAACTGATAAAATAAGAGAAGACAAACGTGGGCTACAAAAATCATATCATTTAATAAAAAAATCCTTATCTTTCATAAAATGTAAGAAATAGCACCGAGCTTATAAAAATCCACAAAAATGGCCGTTGGAACCGGGAGATGGTCAACTTCAACTTAAAAATAAAAGAAGACAAAATTAGGCCAAAAATCATATCATTTAACAAAAAGATTCATATCTTCTCAAAGATTTAGAACATAGTTCCAATGTTAAAATAATACGCAAAATGCACGTTAGGACTGGGAGATCGCCATCTTCAACTGAACAATACGGAAAGACAAAATTAGGCCAAAAAATCATTTCATTTAATAAAAAGATCCATAACTTTCTGAAAATGTAGAAAAATAGCACCGAGCTCAGAAAAATCTGCAAAAATTTTACTTGGAACCGGTAGATCGCCATCTTCAACTGAAAAATAAGAGATATAAATTTAGATTATAAAAACCATATCATTTAATATAAATATTCATATCATATAGAAAATGTAGAAAATAGCCGGGAGCTCAAAAAATCTGCACAAATGTCCGTTGGAAATGGGAGATCGACATCTTCATCTTAAAAAAGAGAGGCCAAAAATCATATCATTTCATAAAAAGATCTATATCTTCCAGAAAATGTAGAAAATAGTCTCAAGCTTAGAAATTCTACAAAAATGTCAGTTGGAACTGGGAGATCGCCTTCTTCAACTGAAAAAAAAAAGTAAAGACAAACTTAGGCTATAAAAATCATATTATTTAATAAAAAGTTCTATATCTTCCATAAAATGTAGAAAATAGCACCGAGCTCAAAAAATACGCAAAAATGTCCGTTGGAACCGGGAGATCGCCATCTTCAACTGAAAAATAAGAGAAGACAAAATTAGGCAATAAAAATCATATAATTAAATAAAAAGATCCATTACATTACGAAAATATAGAAAATAGCACTGAGCTCAAAAAAATCTGCAAATAAGTTGGTTGGAACCGAGAGATCGCCATCTTCAATAATAAATTAAGAGAAGAAAATATTAGTTCAAAAGCCATATCATTTAATAAAAAGATCCATAACATCCCGAAAACGTAGAGGTTAGGTCCGATCTCAGAAAAATCTGTAAAAATGTCTGTTGTAACCGGGAGATCGTCATCTTCAACTGAACAATAAGAGAAGACAAAATTAGGTTATAAAATCATATAATTTAATATAAATATTCATATCATACAGAAAATGTAGAAAATAGCCCCGAGTTCAAAAAAATCCGCACAAATCTCCGTTGGAACTGGGAGATCTCCATATTCAACTGAAAAAAGAGAAGACAAAATTAGGCCAAAAAATCATATAATTTAATAAAAAGGTTCATATCTTCCAGAAAATGTAGAAAAAAATTCCACAATCTAAGAAAAATCCGCAAAAATGTCACTTGGAACCGGGTGATCGCCACCTTCAACTAAAAAATATGAGAAGAAAAAATTAGGCCACAAAAATCTTATCATTTAATAAAGATATCATTATCTTTAATAAAAATGTAGAAAATTGCCTGGAGCTCAAAAAAATCCACAAAAATGTTTGTTGGAACCGAGGGATTGCCATCTTCAACTGAAAAATAAGAGAAGATAAAATTATGATAAAAAATCATATCACTTATTATAAAGATTCTTATTTTTCAAAAAGTATAGAAAATAGCTCTGAGCTTAGAAGAATTTGTAAAAATATCCGTTGGAACTGAGAGATTGCCATCTTCAACATGAAAAATAAAAGAAGGCAAAATAAGGCCAAAATATCATATCCTTT
>CM061134.1:100098499-100123296 GCA_030789695.1 Scilla litardierei | reverse complement strand
GGTCAGCAGCAGGCTCAGAAGTCTGAAGTGCTGAAGCAGAAGTCTCTGGAGCACCGGAAGTGGTGCCATCTCCAGGAGCTGAAGTGGTAGCAGCAGCAGCAGTGGCCGTGGCCTCATCGCCACGAGCCAAGGAAGTGACAAGCTCGTCAATCTCCTCATCGTCCATCTCCTCGGCCTCAGAAACTGAAGGAGGAAGATCAATCCCCATCATCTGAGCCATACGGCAGACGACCTCCTCGGTACGAGCCAAACGCGACTCGTGCCGACGAAGAAGGCGTACGACATCATCTAATGTGGCAGGAGGAGCGGGGGCTGCAGCAGCTGACGGAGTAGACTGGGAAGCAGATGCGGTAGACCTCTGCACGTGACGAAGCGTCGCTAGAGATTTCTTAACGGCCGTCGCGTTCAGAGGAGTACCCAAGGGACGCTCATCGTCAGGAGGGAGAGGGACTCGGAAATGACGGAAGACTAGGGTCAGCAGACACGGATATGGAATATGCGCAGATTTATTGGTCTTGCGTATACACTCGAAAGAGTCCATCTTATCGAGTATCACGTGAGCCCAATTAATCTCGCACCCCAAGAATAGAGCGTAGATAAGCTTCAAGAATGGCTGTGATGGAAGTGAAGATGAGCCGTACTTGGGAAGCAAGCACGACTTCAGAATAAGATTCAAAACCCAGGCATTTGGCTTGAACGACTTTGAAGGAACTCCAATGAAGGCAGGAGGGATCACATGGAAGATGTCAGAAAGAACGGACTGATACAAGGAAGATATATCGTCGACGGAAATGTCTGAAGGCAGGAGACCAGACGACGAGCAGCCAAGAATCTCCCCCAAGATTTCTGCCGTGAGAACTATAGGAGTTCCCAAGACAGTAGTCTCGATGGAGTGACTAGCATCGTACTGGCCTCGAACACGATTGGCATAGAACAATTTCACTAGGCGAGGATATGGTTTAGGATTGGCCTTAAGATCGTATCGGAGATAATCAAGGAGACCACTATAGGAGAGGAGGTCAGCTAAGCCAAGGAAATCCGAAAACTGAACGTAGTGCTCCAATAGCATCGGGCAGTGTTCAATACGGTTGTAGGCCACGAGACACATAGGGTCGTCGCGACACAACAATATGTCAACACCACCCGCTGGCATTGGGCCCTTTCCCTTTGGCTGGCGAGTCCTAGGACGAAGTGGAGGAGTGGGTTCCCTAGGGCTAGGCTCATCCTCAGGGATAAATTCAGTGTCGGAATCGGGAGGAGTAGAGGGTGAGTGGAGTATGGCCTTCTTGGTCTTAGATTTACGGGGTTTGACGGTCGCCGTCCTCTGCTTCTTCAGAGGAGGCGAAGACGGAGAAGCTTGGGTTGATTTGGCACGACGTTTAGGCTTAGGGGGATTCCTAGGGTCGGAAGGCCCTATAGACATAGGAGAAGCCCCAGAAGAGGCGATAGGAATCCTCGTCTTTGCCATGGTCGAGGCACGACGAGTACAACCAAACGTCGGGAAGATCAAACACACTAGCACAAACCCTAGAGGCCAACACACAAGCCCTAAGAGAGGAAAACCCGAAATACACAAGCCCTAGGTTAAATTTGAAACCCTAGATGCTAGAACTTGAAATCAAGGAGAGCAAACCCTAGAATAGGAAATGAGACCTAGGAGGAGGGGGTTTTACCTAGGAGGAGGAGACGACGGCGGCGGACGGCGGCGATGGCCGGAGATCAGGCCGGAGTCGACGGGAAGATGAAAAGGCTTGAGAGGGGAGAGGGTTTTTGCGGGCTTGAGCTGGAGGGAATACCGACTAAAAAGAATTTTAGTCTGACGAAATGAGTATAAGTCGGTCTGGAAATCGAAAAGACGTAATTGCCCTAACCCACTTAGTCGGTCACAGTTCAAGCACTGACCGACTAGATTACGATCTAGTCGGTCGGTAAATGAGCTTGAACCGACTAAGTCGAAACAGAGGCAAACAGGGATTTTTAGGGCTAGAATTAGTCGGTCGCAGTATATTCACTGACCGACTAGTTTTCAATCTAGTCGGTCGGTAAATGTACTGTGACCGACTAAAGAAAGAAAATGAAAAGAGTTAGATGAAAGCTTGATCTAGTCGGTCTGAGTTCATTTGCTGACCGACTAGATGAGCATCTAGTCGGTTGACAAATGAACTGAAACCGACTAGAAGAGTCCAAAAATTGATAATTGATTTCTCTTCACAAACCACTTGGATGAAACATCTTAACACTCTCATTAGTCATCTAAATTACCCCATAAAACGTCGAAATCTCAAATACGACATTGAAATACGAATTCGATCATAAATTCAAACATATCACATAAAATTCCCAAAAATTCAATAAATCTAGCATGAACGAAATATCACAAAATATAATAGCATGCAAGATAATTGAATGAAATATGAATCCTATATCTCGGATTCACCCATAATCCCCAATTCTCGACGCAACCGCACAAAGGAGTCCTCCTTTAGGGGTTTCGTGAAAATATCGGCGATTTGCTTTTGGGTTTCAACGTACACTAAAATGATGTCCTTTTTAGCAACATGATCATCTAAGAAATGGTGTCGGACATCTATGTGTTTTGATCGGGAATGGTGCACCGGATTCTTTGAAAGACAGATAGCACTTTGGTTATCCACCATGATAGGGCTAGTATCACAGTGAATACCAAAATCCTTCAAAGTGTGTCTCATCCAAAGAACCTGGGCACAAGCGGCACCGGCGGCAATATATTCCGCCTCGGTGGTTGAAAGTGATACGGAATTTTGCTTCTTGGAAAACCAAGAGACAAGAGAATTTCCTAGAAAATGGCAAGTGCCACTAGTACTTTTCCTGTCGGATTTGCTCTTGAAGATCCACTTTGTCCCTATGACGGTGTGGTTCTTCGATGGCAAAGGAACAAGCTCCCATACCTCATTCCTCTCGAATTGAATGAGTTCCTCCTCCATGGCAAGGATCCAAGCACTATCTTCGCACGCTTCAACTATATTCTTTGGCTCTATTGATGAGACAAAGGCACTATTGGCGAAGTGGTGGACTTGAGATCTCGTCTTGACACTATCATGAATATTGCCAATGACTTGCTCATGGGGATGGTCGCGAACGGTATGAAGCCGCTTGGGAATACCTTGATCACTAGGCACATTCTCAACAACTTCATTAGTCGGGTTAGTCTCAATAGAATCAATTGAATCAATAGACTTAGAATTTTCAAACGAATCACATAAAACATCCATAGAATCATTATCATTTGAAATTCTAGAAGTAGTAAAATTCTCATTAAAAGAGACATGAAGTGATTCCTCGATTGTAGAGGATCTTTTGTTGTATATCCGGTAGGCTTTGCTACGTGAGGAATACCCAACAAATATCCCCTCATCCGATCTCGGATCAAACTTGTCCAAATTATCATATGTGTTTTTAATAAAACATTTTGCGCCGAAAACACGAAAATGTTTAACTTGAGGCAATCTACCAAACAACAATTCATACCAAGTTTGTTTGGTGCCGGGCCTCAAAAGTATTCTATTAAACACATAACAAGCGGTGTGTACCGCTTCCGCCCAAAATTGATAACCAAGTTGACTATCTTCGAGCATAGTGCGAGCACACTCCACAAGCGTTCTATTCTTCCTCTCAACAACACCATTTTGAGGAGGTGCGCGAGGGAAAGAAAACGTGTGAGTAATTCCAAGATCATCACAAAAATTTGAGAAAGACTCATTCTCAAATTCACCCCCATGATCACTACGAATAATGACAATGGTGGTTCCGATGAGATTTTGTACTTTCTTCACAAATATTGTGAAGTTTTCAAAAGCTTCATTTTTATTACATAAGAAAAATACCCATGTAAATCTTGAATAATCATCAACGATGACTAGTCCATATCTCGCATTTCCTAAGGAAGCAACTCTAGTTGGCCCAAATAAATCTAGATGTAATAGCTCTAGTGGCCGTTTCGTAGAAATGCTTTTCTTAGGTTTAAATGAAGATTTAGGAAGCTTGCCACGTTGACAAGAATCACAAAAACTTTTCTTTTCAAAAACGAGTTTCGGAAAACCTTTAATGGAATTTAATTTCGAAAGCTTATAAAGTGTTCCAAAGTTCACATGTCCAAAGCGTCGATGCCATAAGTGTTGTTCACTTGTGTTGGCAACGAGACATTGTTCATATGACTTAGGAAGATCCAAAATATAAATATCTTTATGGCGTGTGCCGGAAAATAATAATTTATTATTATCATTTGAAATATGACACAATCCTTTCGCAAAACTAACTTTGTAACCTTTGTCACAAAGTTGGCTTATTGAAATAAGATTATGATTTAAACCATCAACTAGATAAACATCACTAATTAAGGTTTTAGAAGGGTTACCCACTTTACCAACACCGACGATTGTTCCGCTCTCATTGCCACCAAATACGACGCGATTTCCATTTGCAATGGGAACCACTCCGGAGAGCAATTGAGCGTCACCCGTCATGTGTTTTGAACACCCGCTATCGAGTATCCAATTCCCTTTGGAGCTAAATTTATATTTGTTGCTCCTTTTCTTTTTCTTTTCCTTGAGTACCTAAAGATAGAAACTTTCATATCATGGTACCCAAGGTCATTGGGTCCTCAAAGGTTAGACCTTTGGAAGCCAAGTCCAATTGGACTTTGACTTCCCCACATAATTCCTACTATGCACAACATTCGAAAAATAAGCATTCATATATACTTGTTTTTCATCCATGCTTGTGTCCTTCGGGCGCCAAATAGTGAAAATTTTGGGAGCCCTCATCCTATTGGGTGCATGCATGCGACGTTGATTTCTACGTGATGCATGTTGTGGATAGGCATACGGGACATGATGGAATGGTGCACGACGAGAATTATTCATATGATGCGGTGGGTGAACATATGCATGTGTGGGAACACGTGCGTGAGGGTGTCTCACATGGTGTGCACGTGCCCGAGAATGTGTTGCATAAAAATCATCATATGTGTGAGAGGGTGGAGTAGGACGTGTGTTCCTACGTGGCATGGTATTTGTGTACATATAAGCATGACCCTTCTTTGGAGGTCCACCCATAGTGGGTTTCTTTCCGAAAGAGGGTGTGGACGAGGTGGAAGCACCATTGGTAGATGAACTATCAATAGAGTGTTTGCTACCACTCGTAGAATCACCGGAAGTTGGCCTAACAAAAGTAGTGGCCGCTTTGGATGGACATCCCATCGTATACCCCAAACCAATGTGGTGATTGGCCGGAAGTAAGTCACTTAGGATTTTATCCAAATGGTCCTTATCTTTGTTGAATTTGTTAATTCGGCCCAATGTGTTCTCATATTTCTCTTTGAGAGAACGCATAGAAGTATCCAAATTGGATACTTGCGATGTGAGCACATAAACACGAGATTTAAGATTCTCGTTCTCAATACTCAAAGTCGAGTTTTGAGAAGTCAAATCCGCTATCCTATGTTCTTCCGGATCATCAATGCTAACATGTTCAAGTTTAGATTTGAGATTAACAATCTCATTTCTTAACTCTTCAACAACGGTGTCGTTGTTGGTGACGATAGTCTTAGGCGAGGTTTGAATGCTAGCTAGGTCATCTTTTACTTTAGTATATCTATTTACTAGCTTAGTGTATTTAGACCATAAATGAGAGTTAGCATCCCTAAGGTCATCCATAGTTACCTCATCGCCTTCGTCGTCGCTATCATCGGAGGAGGAAGATCCTTGATCATGCTCCTCTCTTGCCATGAAGCACATGTGCGCTTGCTCCACTTTCTCATCATCCGACTCTCCGCTTGAGGAATCCTCGGAGTCGGTGAATGTTGTTCCGACAAGTCCCTTTTTGTACCCCTTTTTGTACTTCTTTGACTTGTCGAACTTCGGCGCCTTCCACTTCTCCTTTTGCTTGTTTTGAGGACAATCCGCTTTGATGTGTCCCGGCTTATTGCATTTAAAGCACAAAGGTGGAGAGGCGTTAGTAGAAGTAAACTTAGATTTTTGTTTGAAGTTACCCTTTCGGAAGAAGCGATTGAACTTCTTTGCCATGAGTGCAATGGATTCCATGTCCATTTCTTCTTCCGAGTCCTCATCATCGGTAGAGGTGGATGAAGCCGCCTTGAATGCAATCGCCTTTTTCTTAGGACTTCATCTTTTCTTGTAACTTCACCTTGCTATCTTTGCGTACCTCGTATGACATCAAAGTACCCATTAGTTGAACTACGGTATATTTGTTCATGTCATTACCTTCCTCGATGGCGAAGGTACGTTTTTCCCAAGAAGAGGGAAGTCCTTCAATAAGCTTTGAGCACTTCTCCTTTTGAGTGTAGGACTTGCCGAGGGCCTCTAACTCGTTTATTATGTCAACAAAGCGAGCGTAATATTCTTTCATCTTCTCGCCCTGTTGCATATGAAACATTTCGTAATCTTTGTTTACGACTACGAGTTTAGAGTCTCTTACCCTACTCGTCCCTTCATGAAGTATGAGGAGGGAGTTCCAAATTTGATATGCACTCTTACATGTGCATATCTTATTGAAATCCTCGGGCTCCAATGCGCATTGCAGGGCGTTCATTGCCTTGGCATTGCTTACCTCCGCGACGACCTCCGCGGTAATCCATTTCTCAACGTCTTCTTCTTTGGGTTCGATGTATTCCTTCATTGTAGTCCTCCATAAGGATGCACTCCGGAGGAAGGTTTCCATCCGGCATTTCCAATACCCATAGTTGGTACCGTTGAAGAATGGAGGCCTCGTAGAGGAATGTCCTTCCATCACCGATGACGCTCCTTCACGGTTCCTGAAGGTGTCATAGTTGGAAGGTGGAGGCACGGTCTTGTTGTCGTTGGCAGACATAGCTAAGTATCTGGCTCTGATACCAAATGTAATGCCCTACCAGCTACTGCACAAGTACTAGAGGGGGGGTGAATAGTACTTCAAAATAATAAGGAGTATAATTCCAAATTAAATTGCAAACAACTACCAAATCAATTTGCGGAAGCTTAAATTGAATTACAACAACAAAATTAACAATGCAAACAAGTGATGTTAATGGTTTCGGATCCACCCAAGTCTCCCCGACTTGTACCCGGTGATCCTATGTCCCAACCACCCGGATCCCCTCCGGATACTTGAGTTAGAAACCCTAACTCAAGATTTCCACTATGAATATCTTGTGAAAAACCTTCACAAGATCAAATCATACAACAACGGCAATAGTGAATCCCACAACCCGGGATCACAACCTTCTCTCACAACCGAGAGAATCAACAAGCAATATAAATGAGTTATATTGAAATAAGCAAACTTACCACAAAATCCTATACCTTGAGTTTTTCTTACCCAATAGGTGAAATGGAGGATTTGAGGAAGATGAAGTCACCAAGACCTAGCACCAAGGAAATGACCAGCAATAGGTGCCTAGGGATGATTTGGAGACTTGGATCAAGCAATAGCTTGAAGAGCTCACCAAGAACAAGCTTCTCTCTAGATGGATTCTAGATCTAGAAATGAGAGAGAATGGGTTTCTTGTGAGGAAGAGAGCTTTAGATTTGAGTGAGAATGGCTATCTCTTTTGATCTCAATGAATCTCTGAATGGAAGCTCTAACCTAGATAGAAATGACCTAGGTTCGTATTTATAGGGTCCCATAAAAACAACTTAGGTCATTCTCCAACGGATAGAAATCTGTGAGAATTAGTCGGTCAAAGAACAATCACTGACCGACTAGTTCATCAACTAGTCGGTCAGTCAAACAGCATGGACCGACTAAGAGAGGAACTGAGAAGAAAGAGAATTTCAGACCTAGAAATCTAGTCGGTCCAAGAAGACTTTCTGACCGACTAGTTTCACAACTAGTCGGTCAGTCAGTGAACGTAGACCGACTAAGAGGCAAAATAAAATAGTCTGAACACAAGTTGACTTAGTCGGTCCAAGAACAAAAGTTGACCGACTATATTGTCAACTAGTCGGTCACCAAACGTTCTTAGACCGACTAACGATAAACAGTAGCTAAGGAGAAATTTTAGCATGAACAGTACGTCACAACTAGTCGGTCAAAGAAGCATCACTGACCGACTAGTTCACAAACTAGTCGGTCGGTGAGTCAACGTAGACCGACTAACTGTAAACAGTAAAGTCCAAGAAATTAAGGAATCAAACTAGTCGGTCCAAGAAGAGTTGCTGACCGACTAGATCACCATCTAGTCGGTCAGTACTTGTTCTTGTACCAACTAATATGCACATACAAGTCCGAATCGAAGCGCGACGCTTCGAGGAAGTTAGAGTGAACTTGTACTAAGATCCTAGAGCTACGATATGAGCGTTATGAAGTTAGAATGGTAAGATATACTCAAGGCTTAACATTCTATATATCGAAGCTAAAAAGACTATAAATAAAACCTTAATAAACGGTCTTCGAGAGCTTCGATTGAATCTTCATAACTTCCAAAACGGCGCAAGAGCTTCAACGAAGCTTTAGGCATGAATACGAGCTTTGGGAAGTGTTGAGATGTCGCTTTGAATGTTCTCGTGAATTTGGCGACGATCTCCAATACTGCGCTCACAAATTGTTAGTTCATGGATTATTTATGTTTGCTCATCATCAAAACCAAATCCGGGGAGTCCAATATTCAACAAAAGTTTCTTATTATTCTGTAGAAATCAATGGTGACATGCTATCCGAAACTTTGGAACGAAGATTTCGATCATTTGGGGCCTAGAATGCCATTCTTCATCAATTAGAGCGAGCTTTGGGAGCCAGAAACAGAAAAACTACTTCAAACCAGCTATTTTGGGCAACCGTTAGGTAATTGAAATTGAAATTTCGTGGGAATAGAAGAAACACCTTTCTCTCACATTGAAACAATGTTTACTCTCCATTGTCTTCATATTCCACCAAAACTAGCACGAAATCCGTGCGAATTTCAAAAATAAAAGATGGGTGCATTTGCTTGTGTTTTGAATGCAAGTGTAAATTCTTGTAGTTTTTCTGTAGAAAACATGGTGACGCACTATCCGAAGCTCGAGAATGAAGATGTTGATCTTTGAGTCCTAGAATACCTTCCTTCATCCACTAGAGTTAGCTAGGGCAGCCAGAAACCGAAATATACTTCAAACCTGCTATTTTGGGCAACCGTTGTGTAATTCTAATTAAACTTTCATGGGAATAGCATAAACAACCTCTGCTTTGCATAGAAATAGCGTTTACTCTCTCCATTTGTCCTAATATTTCACCAAAACTCTCATGAAATCCATGCGAGTCCTAGAAATTAGAGTCGGGTGCAATTGCTTGTGTTTTGAATGAAACAGTTAATTCTATTAGTTTTTCTGCTGCAAATGATGTTGACACACAATCGGAAGCTTCAGATCAAAGATTTTGATCCTTTAAGGCCAAGAATGACCTCCATCATCCATTAGAGTGAGGAAGGAAAGCCAGAAACCGAAAAATGCTTCAAACTCGCTATTTTGGACAACCGTTGGGTAATTCCAATTGAAATTTCGTAGAATAGAGGAAACTAACATATCCATGCATAGAAACAACTTATATTCTCCATTTGTCCTCATATTGTACCAAAACTCCCACGAAATCCATGTGAGTCCAAGAAATTAGAAAAAGGTGCAATTGTTTATGTTTTGAATGCAAAAGTAAATTCTCGTAATTTTTCTATAGAAATCGATGGTGACGCACTATCCAACGCTCAAGAATTGATTTGATCGTTTGAGGCCTAGAATGCCTGCATTCATCCATTAGAGTGAGCTATGAGAGCGAAAAATTGAAAAATGCTTCAGACCTGCTATTTTGGACAACCGTTGGGTAATTCAACTTGAAGTTTCATGTGAATAGAGGAAACAACCTCGGCTCCACGTTGCTTCATCCATTAGAGTGAGCTACGACAACGAAAAATTGAAAAATGCTTCAGACCTGCCATTTTAGGCAACCATTGGGTAATTCAAATTGAAATTTCGTGGGAATAGAGGAAACAACCTTGGCTCTGCATAGAAACAACGATTACTCTCCATTTGTACTTATATTCCACCAAACCTCCCACGAAATCCGTGCAAGTCCAAAAAACAGAGGCGGGTGCAATTGCTTGTGTTTTGAATGCATGAGTAAATTATTATAGTATTTCTGTAGAAATCGATGGCGACACACAATCCGAAGCTCAGGAACAAAGATTTCGATCATTTAGGGCCTAGAATGCCCTCCTTAATCCATTAGAGTGAGTTTGGGCAGCCCAAACATGAGAAATGCTTCAAACCTGCTATTTTGGACAACCGTTGGGTTATTCCAATTGTAATTTCATGGGAATATAGGAAACAACCTCCTCTCTGTATTGAAACAACGTTTACTCTTGATTTATCCTTATATTCCACCAAAACTCCCACGAATTAGTGCCAGTCCCAAAAATCGTGGACGGGTGCAATGCTTGTGTTTTGAATGCAAGGGTAAATTCTTATAGTTTTTCTATAGAAATCGACGGTGACGCACTATCGAAAGCTCATAAATGAAGATTTCGATCGCTTGTGGCCTGAAATTCCATCTTTCATCCATTAGAGTGAGCTAGGACAGCCAGAATTGAAAAATGCTTCGAACCTTTTGAACAACCGTTGGGTAATTCCAATTGAAATTTCACGGAAATAGAGGAAACAACCACCTCTCCGCTTAGAAGAATCGTTTACTCTTCATTTATCCTTATATTCCTTCAAAAATCCCACTAAATTCGTGCGAGTCCCAGAAATCAGAGACTGGTATAATTGCTTGTGTTTTGAATGCAAGAGTAAATTCTTGTAGTTTTTTGTAGAAAATGATGGTGATGCATTATAGAGGCACTGGAAGGAAGATTACGATTGTTTGTGGCCAAGAATGACCTCCTTCATCCATTAGAGTGAGCTTGGGCAACCAAAAACCGAACAATGCTTCAAACCTGCTATGTTGGGCAACCGTTAGGTAATTCCAATTAAAATTTTGTAGGAATAGAGGAAAAAAACTCCTCTTCTCATAGAAACAATGTTTACTCTTCATTTGTACTTATATTCCACCAAAACTTCGACGAAATCCGTTCGAGTTCCCAAAATCGGAGATGGGTGCAATTGCATGTGTTTTTAATACAAGAGTAAATTCTAGTGGTTTTTCTATAGAAATCGATGGTGACACAATACCCGAAGCTCAAGAATGAAGATTTCAATCGTTTGAGGCCTAGAATGCCCTCCTTCTTCCATTAAAGTGTGCTTGGGTTGCCAGAAACAGAAAAATGATTCAAACATGCTATTTTGGGCATCCGTTCGGTAATTCCAATTGAGTTTTCTTGGGAATAGAGATACTAACCTCCCCACCGCATAGTAGAATCGTTTACCCTCATTTTATCCTTATATTCCTTCAAAAACCCTGCAAAATCCGTGCGAATTCCAAAAATCATAGACATGTGTAATTGCTTGTTTTTTAATTGCTTGTTTTTTGAATGCAAGAGTAAATTGTTATAGTTTTTCTGTAGAAAATGATGGTGACGCACTATCCGAAGCACATGAATGAAGATTTCGATCGTTTGAGGCCAAGAATGTCATCCCTCATCGATTAGGGTGAGCTTGGGCAGCCTAAAACCGAAAAATGCTTCAGACATGCTATTTTGGACTACTGTTTGGTAGTTCCAATTGAAATTTCATGGGAATAGAGGAAAGAAACTCCTCTACTCATAGAAACAATGTTTACTCTCCATTTGTACTTATATTCTACCAAAGCTCCCATGAAATCTGTGCGAGTCGCAGAAATCAGAGACGGGTGAAATCTGTGTTTTTAATGCAAGAGTAAATTCTTAGAAATCGATGGTGACACATTATCTAAAGCTTAGGAACAATGATTTCGATCGTTCGGGGCCAAGAATGCCCTCCTTAATCCATTAGAATGAGCTTGGGCAGGCAGAAACCGAAAAATACTTCAAACCTGCTATTTTGGACTATCGTTGGGTTATTCCAATTGTAATTTCGTGGGATTATAGAAAACAACCTTCTCTCTGCATTGAAACAACGTTTACTCTTCATTTATCATTATATTCCAC
This sequence comes from Scilla litardierei, assembly GCA_030789695.1. Lineage (NCBI taxonomy): Eukaryota > Viridiplantae > Streptophyta > Magnoliopsida > Asparagales > Asparagaceae > Scilla > Scilla litardierei. The sequence goes on along the minus strand of CM061134.1, from coordinate 100,111,232 downwards.
CAAAACTCCCACGAAATCCGTGCAAGTCCCAGAAATCGTAGACGGGTGCAATTATTTATGCTTTGAATGTAAGAGTAAATTCTTGTAGTTTTTCTATATAAATCGATGGTGACGCACTATCAAAAGCTCTTGAACGAAGATTTCGATCACTTGAGGCCTAAAATTCCATCCTTCATCCATTAAAGTGAGATAGGGCAGCCAGAAACTAAAAAATGCTTCGAAACTGCTATTTTGAGCAACTATTGGGTAATTCTAATTGAAATTACATGGGTATAGACAAAACAACCTCCTCTCCGCATAGAAGAATCGTTTACCCCCCCCGTAACTAAATCTATGTGAGTACCAAAAATCAGAGACGAGTGCAATTACTTGTGTTTTGAATGCAGGAGTAACATTCGTTCGAGGCGTAGCATGCTCTCCTTCATCCATTAGAGTGAGCTTGGGCAGCCAAAAACCGAAAAATATTTCAAACCTGCTATGTTGGGCAACCGTTAGGTAATTCCAATTGAAATTTGTGGGAAAAGAGGAAACAAGCTCTTCTCCTCAAAGAAACAACGTTTAATCTCCATTTGTACTTATATTCCACCAAAACTTCGACGAAATCCGTGCGAGACGCCGACATAAGAGACAGGTGCAATTGCTTGTTTTTAATGCAAGAGTAAATTCAAGTAGTTTTTCTATAGAAATCGTTGGTGACACGCTAACCGAAGCTCAGAGATGAAGATTTTGATCGTTTGAGACCTAGAATGTCCTCCTTCATCCATTAAGGTGGGCTTAAGCAGCCAGAAACCAAAAAATGCTTCAAACTACTATTATACACAACCGTTAGTTAATTCCAATTGAATTTTCGTGGGAATAGAGGAAACAACCTCCACTCTGTTTTTGTTTGTGTTTGAGTGCAAGTATAAAATTATTGTAGTTTTTCAGTAGAAAACGATGATGATGCACTATCCGAAGCTCAGGAATGAAGATTACGATCGTTTGAGGCCTAATATGCCCTCCTTCATCCATTAGAGTGAGCTTCGGCAGGCAGAAACCGAAAATTACTTCATACCAGCTATTTTAGGCAACCATTGGGTAATTCCAATTGAAATTTCATGGGAATAGAGAAAACAACATCCTCTCCGCATAGAAACAACGTTCACTCTCCATTTGATGTTATATTCCACCAAACCTCACACAAAATTTGTGCAAGTCCAAGAAACCAGAGACGGATGCAATTGCATGTGTTCTGAATTCAAAAGTAAATTCTTATAGTTTTCCTTTAGAAATCGATGGTGACACACTATCTGAAGCTCATAAACAAAGATTTCGATCGTTCGGCGGCCTAGAAAGCCCTCCTTAATCCATTAAAGTGAGCTTGGGCAACCAGAAACCGAAAATTTCTTCAAACAGGCTAATTTGGACAACCGTTGGGTAATTCCAATTGAAATTTCGTGGAAATATAGGAAACAACCTCCTCTCCACATTGAAACAACGTTTACCCTTTATTTGTCCTTATATTCCACCAAAACTCCCACGAAATCCGTGCGAGTCCCAGAAATCAGAGACCAGTGCAATATCTTGTCTATGGAATGCAAAAGTAAATTCTTGTCGTTTTTCTATAGAAATCGCTGGCTACGCATTATCCGAAGCTTAGGAACGAAGATTTCTATCATTTGAGACCTAGAATGTCCTCCTTCATCCATTAAAGTGAGCTGGATAGCAAGAAATCAAAAAATGCTTCAAACATACTATTTTGGGCAACCGTTGGATAATTCCAATTGAAATTTCGTCCGAATATAGGAAACAACATCCTCTTTACATTGAAATAACGTTTACATTCCATTGGCTCTTTATTCCACCAAAACTCCCACGAAATCCGTGAGATTCCCAGAAATCATAGACAAGTGCAATTGCTTGTGTTTTGAATGCAAGAGTAAATTCTTATAATTTTCTATGGAAATCGATGGTGACGCACTATCAGAAGCTCATGAACAAAGATTTCGAACGTTTGAGGCCTAAAATGCCCCCCTTTATCCAATAGAGTGAGCTAGGGCAACCGGAAACTGAAAAATGCTTCAACCTACTATTTTGAGCAACCGTTGGGTATTTTCAATTGAAATTTCGAGGGAATAGGGGAAACAACCTTCTCTCTGCATAGAAGCAGAGTTTAGTCTCCATTTGTCATTATATTCCTTCAAAACCCCCACAAAATCTGAGTGAGTCCCAGAAATCAGAGACGACTGAAATTGCTTGTGTTTTGAATGTAAGAGTAAATTCTTACATTTGTTTATAGAAATCGATGGCGACGCACTATCGGAAGCTCATGAACGAAGATTTCGATCGTTTGAGCCCAAAAATTCCATCCTTCATCCATTATAGCGAGCTAGGGCAGCCAAAAACTGAAAAAAATGCTTCAAACCTGCTATTTTAAGCAATAGTTGGGTATTTCCAATTGAAATGTTGTGGGAATAGAGGAAACAACCTCCTCTCTGGGTAGAAGCAGCGTTTACTCTGTATTTGTCTGTATATTCCAACAACCACCCGAAATCCGTGCGAGTCGCAGAAATCAGAGACTGGTGCAATATCTTGTCTATGTGATGCAAAAGTAAATTCTTGTAGTTTTTCTATAGAAATCACTGGCGACGCATTATCTAAAGCTCGGGAACGAAGATTTTTATCATTTGAGACCTAGAATGCCCTCCTTCATCCATTAAAGTGAGCTGGATAGCAAGAAATCGAAAAATGCTTCAAACATGCTATTTTGGGCAACCGTTGGATAATTCCAATTGAAATTTCGTCGGAATATAGGAAACAAGCTCCCCTTTGCATTGAAACAACGTTTACACTCCATTGGTTCTTTATTCCACCAAAACTCCCACGAAATCTGTGATATTCCCAGAAATCATAGACAAGTGCAATTGCTTGTGTTTTGAATGCAAGAGTAAATTCTTATAATTTTCTATTAAAATCAATGGTGACGCACTATCGGAAGCTCATGAACGTTTGAGGTCTAAAATGCACTCCTTCATCTAATATAGTGAGTTAGGACAGCCAAAAACTGAAAAATGCTTCAACCTACTATTTTGAGCAACAGTTGGGTATTTCCAATTGAAATTTCGAGGGAATAGGGGAAACAACCTCCTCTCTGCATAGAAGCAGAGTTTACTCTCCATTTGTCATTATATTCCTTCAAAACCCCCACGAAATCTGAGTGAGTCCCAGAACTAGAGACGAATGTAATTGCTTGTGTTTTGAATGTAAGAGTAAATTCTTATATTTGTTTATAGAAATCGATGGCGACGCACTATCGGAAGCTCATGGACGAAGATTTCGATTTTTTGAGCCCTAAAATTCCATCCTTCATCCATTATAGTGAGATAGGGAAGCCAGAAACTGAAAATTGTTTCAAACCTGCTATTTTAAGCAATCGTTGGGTAATTCCAATTGAAATGTCGTGGGAATAGCGGAAACAAACTCCTCTCGCGTAGAAGCAACATTTACTCTGTTTTGTCTGTATATTCCATCAAAAACCACCCGAAATTTGTGCGAGTCCCAGAAATCAGAGACGAGTGCAATTGCTTGTGTTTTGAATACAAGAGTAAATCCTTACAGTTTTTTGTAGAAAACGATAGTGACACACTATCCAAATCACAGGAATTAATATTTCAATTGTTTGAGGCCTAGAATCCCCTTCTTCATCTGTTAGAGTGAGCTAGAGTAGCCAGAAACCAAAAAATACTCCAATTTTGGACAACTGTTGGATAATTCCAATTGAAATTACGTGAGAATATAGGAAACATCCTTCTCACCTCATAGAAACAACGCTTACACTACATTTGTCCTTATATTCCACCAAAACTCAATCTGCGTGACTTGCAGAAATCAAAGACGACCGCAATTGTTTGTGTTTTGAGTGCAAGTGTAAAATTCGTGTAGTTTTTCTCTAGAAAACGATGGTGATGCTCTATCCGAAGTTCGGGAATGAATATTTCGATTGTTTGAGGCCTAAAATGTCCTCCTTCATCCATTAGAGTGAGCTTGGGCAGCCAGATACTGAAAAATGCTACAAACCTGTTATTTTGGGCAACCGTTGGGTAATTACAATTGAAATTTCATGGGAATATAGGAAACAACATCCTCTCTGCACAGAAACAACGTTTACTCTCCATTTGTACTTATATTCCACCAAACCTCCCCACAAAATTTGTGCAAGTCCCACAAATTAGAGGCGGGGTGCAATTACTTGTGTTTTGAATGTAAGAGTAAATTTTTATAGTTTTTCTGTAGAAATCAATGGTGACACACTATCCAAAGCTCAGGAACAAATATTTCGATTGCTCGGGGCCAAGAATGCCCTCCTTAATCCATTAGAGTGAGCTTGGGCAGCCAAAACTGAAAAATGCTTTAAACCTGCTAGTTTGGCCAACCGTGGGGGTATTCCAATTGTAATTTCGTGGGAATATAGGAAACAACCTCCTATCTATATTGAAACAACGTTTACTTTTCATTTGTCCTTTTATTCCACCAAAACTTACACGAAATCTGTGCAAATCCTAGAAATCGTAGACGGGTGTGCAATTGCTTGTCTTTTGAATGCAACTGTAAATTCTTGTAGTTTTTCTACTTAAATTGATGGTGAGGCACTATCAAAAGCTCATGAACGAAGATTTCGATCATTTGAGGACTAACATTCCATCCTTCATCCATTAGAGTGAGCTAGGCCAGCCAGAAACTGAAAAATACTTCGAACCTGATTTTTTGAGCAACCATTGGGTAATTCCAATCGAAATTTCGTGGGACTAGAGAAAATAACCCTCCCCCTCCACGTAGAAGAATCGTTTACTCTCGATTTATCCTTATATTCCTTTAAAACCCCCACTAAATTCGTGCGAGTCCCAGAAATCAGAGACGGCTGCAACTGCTTGACTTTTGAATGCAAGAGTAAATTCTTGTGGTTTTTCTATAGAAAATGATGGTGATGCACTATACGAGACACTGGAAGGAAGATTTCGATCGTTTGTGACCAAGAATGACCTCCTTCATTAGAGTGAACTTGGGCAGCCAAAAACCGAATAATACTTCAAACCTGCCATGTTGGGCAACCGTTAGGTAATTCCAATTAAAATTTCGTGCGAATGGAGGAAACAAACCCCTCTTATCATAGAAACAATGTTTAATTTTCATTTGTGCTTATATTCCACCAAAAGTCCGACGAAATCCGTGCGAGTCCCCGAAATCAGGGACAGGTGTGATTGCGTGTGTTTTAATGCAAGAATAAATTCTTGTATTTTTTCTATAGAAATCGATGGTGACACACTACCCGAAGCTCAAGAAGAAGATTTCGATCGTTTGAGGCCTAAAATGCCCTCCTTCATCCATTAAAGTGTGCTTGTGTTTCCAGAAACCAAAAAATGCCTCAAACATGATATTTTGGGCATCCGTTGAGTAATTCCTATTGAATTTTCATGGGAATAAAGGAAACAATCTCCTCTCCGTATAGAAACAACGTTTACTCTCCATTTCTCCTTATATTCCAACAAAACTCCCACGAAATCTTTGCGAGTCCCAAAAATCACATACATGTGCAATTGCTTGTGTTTTAAGTGCAAGTATAAAATTCTTGTAGTTTTTCTGTAGAAAACGATGGTAATACACTATCCGAAGCTTATGAACGAAGATTTCAATCGTTTGAGGCCTAAATGCACTCCTTCATCCATTAGAGTTAGCTTTGGCAGCCGAAAACCGAAAAAGATTTCAAACATGCTAATTTGGACAAGCGTTGGGTCATTCCAATTGTAATTTCGTGGGAATATAGGAGACAGCCTCCTCTCTGCATTGAAATAACGTTTACTCTTTATTTGTCCTTATATTCTTCCATAGCTCCCACGAAATCCACGCGATTCGCAGAAATCCTAAGCTGTGCAATTGCTTGTGTTTTGAATGCAAGAGTAAATTTTTGTGGTTATTCTATAGAAATCGATGGTGACGGACTATTGAAAGCTCATGAACGATGATTTCGATTGTTTGAGCCATTAGAGTGAGCTAGGGTAGCTAGAAGCTGAAAAAATGCTTCAATCCTGCTATTTTGCGCAACCGCTGGGTAATTCCAATTGAAATTTCGTGGAATAGATAAAACAACATCCCCTCCGCGTAGTAGAATCGTTTACTCTCCATTTATCCTTATATTCCTTCAAAACCCCTGCAAAATCCGTGCGAGTTCTAGAAATCAGAGACGGGTGTAATTGTTGTGTTTCGAATGCAATAGTAAATTCTTATAGTTTTTCTGTAAAATGATGGTGACACACTATCCGAAGCACAGGAATGAAGATTTCGATCGTTTGAGGCCAAGAATGACCTCCTTCATCCATTAGGGTGAGCTTGGGCAACCAAAAACCGGAAAATACTTCAAACTTGCTATTTTGGACTACTGTTAGGTAATTTCAATTGAAATTTCGAGAGAATAGAGAAAAAACTTCTCTACTCATAGAAACAACGTTTACTCTCCATTTGTACTTATATTCCACCAAATCTCCCATGAAATCCGTGCAAGTCGAAGAAATCAGAGACGGGTGCAATTGTATGTGTTTTTATTGCAAGAGTAAATTCTTATAGTTTTTCTGCAGAAATCGATGGTGACACACTATCTGAAGCTCCGAAATAAATATTTCGATCGTTTGAGGCCAAGAATGTCCTCTTAATCCATTACAGTGAGCTTGGGTAGCCAAAACCGAAAAATGCTTCAAACCGACTATTTTGGACAACCGTTGGGTTATTCCAATTGTAATTTCGTGGGAATATTGGAAACAACCTCCTATCTACATTGAAACAACGTTTACTCTTCATTTGTCCTTATATTCCACCAAAACTCCCACGAAATCCGTGCAAATCCGTGAAATCGTAGACGGGTGCAATTGCTTGTCTTTTGAAAGCAACAGGAAATTCTTGTAGTTTTTCTATATAAATTGATGGTGATGCACTATCAAAAAAAATTCATGAACGAAGATTTATATCGTTTGAGGACTAACATTCTATCCTTCATCCATTAGAATGAGCTAGGGCCGCCATAAACTAAAAAAATACTTCGAACATGTTATTTTGAGCAACCGTTGGGTAATTCCAATTGAAATTTCGTGGAAATAGAGAAAACAACCCTCCCCTCCACATAGAAGGATTGTTTACTCTCCATTTCTCCTTATATTCCTTAAAACCCCCCATCAAATCTGTTCTGGTCCCAGAAATCAGTGACTGGTGCAATTGCGTGTGTTTTGAATGCAAGAGTAAATTCTTGTAGTATTTCTGTAGAAAATGATGGTGATGCACTATCTGAGGCACAAGAAGGAAGGTATGGACATTTGTGGACAAGAATGACCTCCTTCATCCATTAGAGTGTGCTTGGGCAGCCAAAATCCGAAAAATGCTTCAAACCTGCTATGTTTGGCAACCGTTAGGTAATTCCAATTAAAATTTCATGGGAATAGATGAAACAAACTCCTCTCCTCATAGAAACAATGTTTACTCTCCATTTGTACTTATATTCCACCAAACCGTCGATGAAATCCGTGCGAGTGTCCGAAATCAGAGACGGATGCAATTGCTTATGTTTTTAATGCAGGAGTAAATTCTTGTAGTTTTTCTACAGAAATCGATGGTGACATAGTATCTGAAGCTCAGGAGCGAAGAGTTAAATCGATGGTGCAATTGCTTATGTATTTAATGTAGTGAGCTTGGATAGCCAGAAACCGAAAAAAGCTTCAATCATGCTATTTTGGGCAACCGTTAGGTAATTCCAATTGAAATTTCGTCGAAATATAGGAAACAACCTCGTCTCTGCATTGGAGTAACGTTTACTCTCCATTTTTCATTATATTCCAACAAAACTCCCACGAAATCCGTTCAAGTCCCAGAAATCATAGACGACTACAATTGCTTGTGTTTTGAATGTAAGAGTAAATTCTTATATTCGTTTATAAAAGACTTTGATCGTTTGAGCCCAAAAATTCCATCTGGCATCCATTAAAGTGAGCTAGGGCAGCCAGAAACTGAAAAATGCTTCAAACCTGCTATTTTGAGCAACCGCTAGGTAATTCCGATTGAAAATTCATGGGGAATAGAGAAAACAACCTCGTCTCCATGTATACGTATCGTTTACTCTCCATTTTTCTTTATATTCCTTGAAAGCCCCCACAAAATCCGTGCGAGTTCCAGAAATCAGAGACGGGTACAATTGCTTGTCTTTTGAATGCAAGAGTAAATTCTTGTAGTTTTTCTATAGAAAATGATGGTGACGCACTATCCGAAAGACAGAATGAAGGTTTCGATCATTTGAGGTCAAGAATGAACTCATTCCTCTATTTGAGTAAGGTTTGGCTACCAAAACCTGAAAAATGCTTCAAACCTGCTATTTTGGGCAACCGTTGGGTAATTCTAATTGAAATTTCAAGGAAATTGTGGAAACAAACTTCGCTCTACATAGAAACAACATTTTCTCCATTTGTTCTTATATTCCACCAAAACTCCATCGAAATCCATGCGAGTCCCAGAAATCTGAGACGTGTGCAATTGCTTATGTTTTTAATGCAAGAGTAAATTCTGGTAGTTTTTATAGAAATCGATGGTGACACACTATCCGAAGCTCAAGAACGAAAATTTTGATCGTTTGAGGCCTAGAATGTCCTCATTAATCCATTAAAGTGAGCTTGGGAGACAGAAACCGGAAAATGCTTCAAACCTGCTATTTTGGGCAACCGTTGGGTAATTCCAATTGAAATTTCGTCAGAATATAGGAAACAACCTCCTCTTTGCATTGAAACAACATTTACTCTCCATTTGTCCTTATATTTCACCAAAAACCCCCCACGAAATCCGTGCATCTTCTAGAAAGCATAGTCTAGTGCAATTGCTTGTGTTCTGAATGCAAGAGTAAATTCTCATAATTTTTCAACAGAAATCGATGGTGACGCACTATCGGAAGCTCATAAAAAATATTTCGATCGTTTGAGCTCTAAAATGCCCTCCTTCATCAAATAGAGTGAGTTGGGGCAGCCAGAAACTGAAAAATGCTTCAAACTTTCTATTTAGAGCAACCGTTTGGTATTTTCAATTGAAATTTCAAGGGAATATGGGAAATAACCTCCTCTCCATTTGTCCTTATAATCCTTCAAAACTCCCATGAAATCCGAGCGAGTCCCAGAAATTAGAGACGAGTGCAATTTCTTGTGTTTTGAATGCAAGAGTAAGTTCTTGTAGTATTTCTGTAGAAAACGATGGTGACACACTATCCGAAGCACAAGAACGAAGATTTCGATTGTTTGAGGACTAGCAACCTCCTTCATCCATTAAAGTGAGCTAGGGCAGCCAGAAACCGAAAAATGCTCCAAACATCCTATTTTGGGCAACAGTTATGTTATTCCAATTGAAATTTCGGGGGAACAACGGAAACAACCTTCTCGCCTCATAGAAATGATGTTTACACCAAATTTGTCCTTATATTGATCCAAAACTCTCACAAAATCCATGCGAGACCCAAAAATCAGAGTCGAGTAAACTTGCTTGTGTTTTGAATGCAAGAGTAAATTCTTGTATTTTTTGCATCAAACGATGTTGGCACACTATCAGAAGCTCAGGTACGAAGACTTTGGTCGTTTGAGGCCTGGAATGCCCTCCTCTATCCACTAGAGTGAGTGATGGCTGCCAGAAAATGAAAAATGCTTCAAACCTGCTATTTTTGCAACCGTTGGGTAATTCCATATGAATTTTCATGGGAATAGAGGAAACAACCTCCTCTCCGCATAGAAATAACGTTTACTCTCCACTTGTCCTTAGATTCCAACAAAACTACCACAAATCAGTGTGACTCGTAGAAATCAAAGACGGTTGCAATTGTAGGTGCTTTGAGTGCAAGTGTAAAATTCTTGTAGTTTTCTATAGAAAATAATGGTGTTGCACTATCAAAGCTCTTGAATGAATATTTCGATCGTTTGAGGCCTAAAATTCCCCCATTCATCCATTAGAGTGAGCTTGGGCAGCCAGAAAATGAAAAATGTTTCAAACATGCTATTTTGAGCAACCGTTGGGTAATTCCAATTGAATTTTCATGGGAATAGGGGAAACAATATCCTCTCCGCATAGAAACAAAATTTACTCTTCATTTGTACTTATATTCCACCAAATCTCTCACGAAATCCGTGCGAGTCCCAGAAATCAGAGACATGTGCAATTGGTTGTGTTTTTGAATGCAAGAGTAAATTCTTATAGTTTTCTGTAGAAATCGATGGTGATACACTATCCAAAGATCAGGAACAAAATTTCGATCGTTCGGGGCCTAGAATACCCTCCTTAATCCATTAGAGTGAGCTTGGATAGCCAGAAACCGAAAAATACTTCAAACCTCCTATTTTGGAAAACCAATTGTAATTTCGTGTGAATATCGGAAACAACCTCCTCTCTGCATTGAAACAACGTTTACTCTATTCCACCAAAACTCCCATGATATCCGTGCGAGTCCCAGAAATCATAGACGAGTGCAATTGCCTGTGTTTTGAATGCAAGAATAAATTCTTGTTGTTTTTATAGAAATCGATGGTGACACACTATCAAAATCTCATGAACGAAGATTTCGATCGTTTGAGGCCAACAATTCCATCCTTCATCCATTAGAGTGAGCTAAGGAAGCCAAAAACTAAAAATGGTTCAATCCTAATATTTTGCACAACCGTTGGGTAATTCCAATTGAAATTTCGTGGAAACGGAGAAAACAACCTTCTCTCCACATAGAATAATCGTTTTACTCTCCATTTATCCTTATATTCCTTCAAAAAAACCCGAGAAATCCGTACGAGTCCCAGTAATCAGAGAGGAGTGTAATTGCTTGTGTTTTGAATGCAAGAGTAAATTTTTGTAGTTTTTCTATAGAAAATAATGGTGACGCACAATCCAAATCACATCAATGATGATTTCGATCGTTTGAGGCCAACAATGACCTGTTTCATCCATTAGTGTGAGCTTGGGCAGCCAAAAATGAAAAAATGCGTCAAACCTGCTATTTTGGACAACTGTTAGGTAATTCCAATTGAAATTCTGTGAGAATAGAGGAAACGAAACTCCTCTCCTCATAGAAACACGTTCACTCTCCATTTATACTTATATTCCACCAAAACTCCCACGAAATCCGTGCGACTCCGAGAAATCAGAGACGTGTGAATTACTTGTGTTTTTAATGCAAGGGTAAATTCTTGTAGTTTTTCTATAGAATTGATGGTGACTGAAGCTCAGGAACGAAGATTACGATCGTTTGAGGCCTAGAATACCCTCCTTCATCCATTAAAGTCTGCTTGGGTTGCCAGAAACCAAAAAATCCTTCAAACATGCTATTTTGGGCAACCGTTGGGTAACTCCAATTGAAATTTTGTCGGAATATAGGAAACAACCTCATCTTCACAATGAAAAATGTTTACTTTCCATTTGTCCTTATATTCCACCAAAACTCCCATGCAATCCGTGTGAGTCCCAGAATTCATAGACGAGTGCAATTGCTTGTGTTTTGAATGCAAGAATAAATTCTTATAATTTTCTATAGAAATCGATGGTTATGCAATATCGGAAGCTTATGAAGGAAGATTTCAAACGTTTGAGGCCTAAATACCTTCCTTCATTCAATAGAGTGAGCTAGGGCAGCCAGAAACTGAAAAATGTTTCAAACCTGCTATTTTGAGCAACTGTTGGGTATTTCCAATTGAAATTTCGAAGGAATAGGGGAAAAAAACCATCTCTCCTCATTGAAGTAGCGTTTACTCTCCATTTGTCCTTATATTCCTTCAAAAACCACCTGATATCCGTGCGAATTCCAGAAATAAAAAAGGAGTGCAATTGCTTGTGTTTTGAATGCAATACTAAATTCTTGTAGTTTTTTCTGTGGAAAACAATGGTGACGCACTATCCAAAGCACATGAACAAAGATTTCGATTGTTTGAGGCCTAGAATGCCCTCCTTCATCTATTAGAGTGAGCTAGGGCAGCCAGAGACCGAAAATGCTTCAAAACTCCTATTTTGGGCAACCGTTGGATAATTCCAATTGAAATTTCAGGGGGAATAGAGGAAACAACCTCCTTGCCTCAACAATGTTTACTCTAAATTTATCCTTATATTCCACCAAACCTCCCACGAAATCCGTGGAAGTCCCACAAATCAGAGACGGGTAAAATTGCTTGTGTTTCGAATGCAAGAGTAAATTCTTATCGTTTTTCCTTCGAAATCGATGGTGACACATTATCCAAAGCTCACGAACAATGATTTCGATCGTTCGGGGCCAAGAACACCCTCCTTAATCCATTAGAATGAGGTTGGGCAGCCAGAAACCGAAAAATGCTTCAAACCTGCTATTTTGGACAACCGTCGGGTTATTCCAATTGTAATTTCGTGGGAATATAGGAAATAACCTTCTCTCTGCATTGAAACAACGTTTACTCTTCATTTATCATTATATTCCACCAAAACTCCCACGAGATCCGTGCGAGTCCCAGAAATCGTAGACGGGTGCAATTCTTTGTGCTTTGAATGTAAGAGTAAATTCTTGTAGTTTTTTATATAAATCGATGATGACGCACAATCGAAAGCTCTTGAATGAAGATTTCGATCGCTTGAGGCCTACATTTCCATCCTTCATTCATTAGAGTGAGCTAGGGCAGTCAGAAATTGAAAAATGCTTCAAACCTGCTATTTTGAGCAACCATTGGATAATTCCAATTGAAAT